>PVJN01024570.1:0-30984 GCA_004026805.1 Lasiurus borealis | reverse complement strand
AGGATGCCCCCAGCCCTCTCTTCCCACTTGGAGCCGGCTCTCCAGGGCTCCCTTTCATGCAGCAAGAGGGTCAGTAAAGCCACAAGGTGAGGGTGAGGGGACAGCTATAGGAAACAGCTGCCTCGGGCTAGAGAAAAAGCATCCAGATGCTAGCCACGTGTACTGCTCCGTCTCTCCGTGGGGTGCCGATGGGACAGGCTGTGGATTTATCACAGGTGTCTTGCAACCAGCCTGGCACTACAGGACCTGCAGCAAGTAGGCTGGGGCCCTGGTCTGACGGGGAAGCAGAGGCACATACCAGCCCCTACTCACGACACGCAGGCATAGTGTTGTCTCAGGGGAGTCTGGGACCTTCTCTGGGTCACACCCCAGATCAAGAGTCTGCCCTGGAGGGCAGGAGTGGGGGTGGGGGTGCCGGGTGGTGGTCAACAGCAATAACAAGTATGCAGCAGGGGACACAGCCAAATTCTGGAGTTCCAGAGATCCACAGATCCGTAGGACCCAGTCTATTCCCCAAGGCACGCCCTCTAGTGGCAGGCCTATGTGAAAACAGAAACAAGGCCCCTATGATAGTGATTTTTTAAAAAGTTCTGTGGGCAACAGAGTAGGCCAGGATAGATTGAGAATTGACTGGTATGGTGGCATTCAAGTCGAGCCTTTAAATGGAACATGGATCTACCAGAAGATATGTTTTTGGCGAAGGGAATAGACTGAGCAAAAGCATGGGGCACGAAATAGCCCAGTGAGCGTGCAGAAGTGGTGGCGGGCCTGGCTCAGCATATGAATGGAGACTGAATGGATGGATTCTAAGGAAGCCATCAGAGGTCACAGGCCAAGCTGCCCACATGCATCACTTCAGGCGCCGGGCACACGGTCTGAGACTGTACCAGCATCTCTGGGGAACTGTCCCAACCCCAGGTGCTGAGCTGAGGGGGATCAGGGCTGAATTGAGGGGCTGACATAGAAAAGGCTGAACTGCAGGGAAAGGGCCTAAAACAAAAAAGGAGGGACTTGGCCCTGGGCTGGGTCCTACTCAGAGAAACAGTCACAACCAGGGAAGAGAGGGGGTGTCGTGCGTGTGTCCTAGGCTGCAGCCTGGCCTCATGCCTGGGGTGTCAGAGCACCAGTTGCCCTCCTGTCCTCTGCCCACTGCGCTGGACACACAAGTACAGTGATAGTTCTGTAGGGGTGTAACTAGGAGGTGCTGTCAATCAACCCCCAAAGAGAGGCTCACAGCACATAAGCCTGTGTGTGAGTGAAGGAACAGTATCTGACTGCCAAAGCAGCAGTTTCTCAGGGATGTGGGGGTGGTGTCTGCTGTATAAAAGAAAGCCTGGAATACTGGCCTGTGAAGTCACCCACCTCTGCTCTGGTGAGTGCCCCTTCATGTCTTCCCTGAATGTGGATTTTCAGTATCTGACAAGGCCTTATTTTTCTTTTCTTTTTAAATATATTTTATTGATTTTTAACAGAGAAGAAGGGAGAGGGATAGAGAGTTAGAAACATCAATGAGAGAGAAACATCGATCTGCTGTCTCCTGCACGCCGCCCACTGGGGATGTGCCCACAACCAAGGTACATGCCCTTGACTGGAATCGAACCTGGGACCCTTAAGTCCGCAGGCTGATGCTCTATCCGCTGAGCCAAACTGGTCAGGGCAAGCCCTTATTTTTCATTCTGAGTTTGTGGTCTTGTTTTCTGCAGCAGTGTGTCCAAGAGGCTTGAGATCTCTTGTATGGTCATGACTAGGAGGTCTGGACATGAGATCCACAGGTAAGCTGTGTTCTCTGTGGAGCTGACCTGAGGCGTCACAGGGTTAACAGGGCATCTCTTCCTGGGGCCTGCATGTCTGCTCCAACAGGAAAAAGAGAAGGAGTGGAGAGTGTATGAGCTGCGAGGGCGGGCTGTGAGTCCAAGCCTCCTTCACACACAAGCAACCACTGACCTGGCATGCCTTCTTGTGCCCATGTCAGAGAAACGGACACGGGGTCCATCCTCATCTCTGCCCCCTGACCTGGCAGGTGTGGGTAGCAACTGCGGAAGGCCCTTTATTGCTGGGAGGAGCAGAGGCAGGATTAGAATGCCTTTTATTTTCAGTATCTCTCTTTGGAGTTTTGCATTTATAATATTTCTATTTTTGAAAGAATCATTTGGCTCTTTTTATCTTAGCATATTTTCCTTAGGGCAATAAAGGTTTTCACAGCATGAAAAAAGTGACATTTGATCTGAAGGAGTCTGTGGGGAGGGAGCGCTGAGTGTGGGGACTGACCTTTAATAACCGCCCACCCAGCGCTGGAGGGGGCAGTGAAGGTAAGCCAGGCCCCCAGGAATGAAGTCTAGTGCCCTCCACAGGTCAGTTCACCACGGGTGTCTCCGTGACGACCCCGGGACCGTGTGCATGCACGTGTGTGCTTGCTTGTGCTTCTGTCCCTCTCTCCCGAGGCTTCTAGTCTAGAGGGTGATGGCTAACCCTCTTTCCTTTCACTCTGTCGCCAGCTGTCTCAGTTCTAAGTCTCTCCCTCTCTCCTCTCAGCGCAGCCCGGGAGCCCGAGGGCTGGGCCAGAGGGAAGCAGTGGCTGTTTTTCCCCAGCTCCCGCTCAAACCTGACACCCACAGAAAGGTCAAGCCCACGTGGTTCCTCATGGCCCCTTCCTGGCCCGCCCTCACTGTTACCATGACGACTGCTGGAATGGAAGTGTCCTTTGCCACCTCTACTTCTCTGGTGGCTGTCCCCGACTCTCGTCTCGGAAACGCCACTCCTGCCCAGCATTCGAGGGTTCGAGGGCCTCTGGGAATACAGACAGACATACAGAGACACAGAAAAATACATCAAGGCAGAGGCACACACAGATTGGAGATAAAGAGAAACAAGTGGACTGAGGGGCACAGAAAGTAGGAAGATACGAGAGAGCGAGACGGTAACAGAACCTCCATGATGCAGGACTGAGGGATGAATAAAGCAAAAACAGAGTCTGAGATGGAAATGAGACAAAGATAGACACAGGGGAACCATGAGGCCACAGGGAGAGAGAACCCCAAACTCAGAATAACAGAGAGGGCCGGTGCTAAGCAGGGCTTGTATCCAAGAGTTTTCTTTTTGTCTCCTTCTTCCTGAGGTCTCAGCCAGGTTCTTCCTCTGGCTGGATTACATTTGCCACCTTAGGACAGACCTTGCCCTAAGGCAGGGATGGAGAACGTCTCGTCCTTGAAATCATTTGGTCTGGCCCTGCCGAGGCAACCGCAGGCGGGACTCAAAATTCAATAAACCTGGGAGCTTTTTCATAGCAACATAAATTTACATTATGTGAATTTTATTAAGCGAATGATGTTATAAATATCCAAATGGCCCTTGGCAGAAAAGAGATTCCTCACCGCTGCCCTAAGCTAACGAAGGTAAAATGGAATCCCATCATACACCAGCCCCTCCTTGCCCTTGGGAGGCATTTGGTTCCATTTTGCCCCAAACTCATCATAAACATCTGTTCTCAACCTTACCTCCTCAGGCGGTGAAATGGGCTTCAGAACACTGAACGGGATGGTAAGCAATGAGGCAAAATTGGGGAGCAATGAGTGTGACTATCAGAGATCATAAAGCCCTGGAGTTAATTAACATGAAAGTAGAGAGAAGACACCAAGTGGAAAGTCAGTGAGTACCAGACAGGAGTGTAGGGGTGAGAGGATGAGAGGAGCAAAGGAAGGAAGAGAGACAGGCTCAGAGCTCTGACCAAGGCAGGGCAGAGGAGAAGTAAGGGGAGTGGTGGACCAGCAGGAATGGTCCCCCAGGTCTGGCCAGGAGCCCTGTCTCCAACATTAGTGCAATGATTTCCCATCTTGGAAGTGAATCCGAGGCTCCCAGTGAGGTCTCTTGGGGCCTTTTGAGTTCTTGGTCATTCTTAGCTTTTTATTCTTAAGAAATAATAAGTCCTACCTGGTTTGGCTCAGTGGACAGAGCATCAGCCTGTGGACTGAAAGGTATTGGGTTCGATTCAAGCCAAGGGCACATGCTCGGGTTGCAAGCTTGATCCCCAGTGGGGGCCGCACGGAAGGCAGCCAGTCAATGATTCTCTCTCACCATTGTTGTTTCTATCTCTTCCTCCCTCTCCCTTCATCTCTTAAATCAATAAAGAAATACATTAAAAAAAAATAATGAGACCATCTAACTTCTGACTTACCCTGACCTTGACCACAGTGTCAAGGGGATAATGAAGCCAGCGTTCCTAATATAAGCATGTTCCAAACTTACATGTGGGCATAGACTAGAACAGGTGGCAGCCTGGGAGAGCCCACTGACCTGGTGCCCTCTGCCCACAGGGCCCAGTGAGGGAGCTGGGTCCAGCAGGGAGACATGAGCGCAAGAGAGTTATGGGGGGCAGTCAGACAAAGCTCTGCCTAACTAGCCAACCTGGTGAACACACGGGTCACAGAGACTGGACTGTGAAAGTCAAAGGTCCCATATCCCTGGGAGATGGGTGCTGGCCTGGGCAGGAAAGGGACTATGGCAAACGTTGCTGAAGCCACATCCCTGTAGCCCCTTCTGGGTCCAACTGCAGCTGCGGTGGGCAGTTCTGGTGCACGCTCACAGCTTCCCACCTCTCTCCTCTGCCGGAGGCTTTTTTTTAAAATATATTTTATTGATTTTTAACAGAGAGGAAGGGAGAGGGACAGAAAGTCAGAAACATCAATGAGAGAGAGACATAGATCTGCCGCCTCCTGCACGCCCCACACTGGAGATGTGCCCGCAAGCAAGGTACATGCCCCCGACCGGAGTTGAACCTGGGACCTTTCAGTCCGCAGGCCAACGCTCTATTCACTGAGCCAAACCGGTCTTGGCAGCCGGAGGCTTTTTCAGCCCCTCCAGGGCAGCTTGGAAGTAGTAGGAGCTTAACACTCCCACAGGGCAAACTTCAACCAATGAGAGATGGGCACTGGTGGGATTATCCTCCAGGTTTCCCCATTACTCAGTGGGAAAATTGAGCTGAGATCTTTAAGGTCCTCAGAGGGATCCCAGGGGCACTGAGCCCTACTCCATGTCCCCTCCTCTGTCTCGTTCTCCCTACTCCCTCATTCCTGCTCTCCCTCCAAAGTAAAACTGCTTCCGTCCAAGTCCTTGTCACATTGACTGTGTTCCTAAAACGAACTGAGGACATAAAATAACATAAGAGCTCTCTGTCTGTGCTCTTCCCAGCCAGTGTCTGCCCCTCAAGCCTGGGCTAAGAGAGAAATGTTAGAGGGCTGTGCCTCTAACCACTTATTGGTAGGTGATTGGGTGTTTATGGGAAGGGGTCATTGTCGTCTAGGGGGCCAGGGCTGACTTATTAGAAGCAAGGCTCGGGGGATCTCTAATGACAACCACAGACTTTCATAACCAGAAAGGACCTTGGGGGTCCCCTGATCTAGCTTTTTATGCAATGCAGGAATCCCCTTTACAACCTCTCTGACATCTGCTTAAACACCTCCAGTGATAGGGAACTCACTATCTTTTGTAAGGTAGCCTGTCTACCTGTAGCCCGGCTGGTGTAGCTCGGTGGTTGAGTGTCTACCTATGAACCAGAAGGTCACAGTTTGATTCCCGGTCAGGGCACATGCCCGAGTTGGGGGCTTAGTCCCTAGTATGGTGTATGCAGGAGGCAGTTGATCAATGATTCCCTCTCATCACTGATGTTTCTATCTCTCTCTCCCTCTCCCTTCCTCTCTGAAATCAATTCTTTAAAAAAGCATATTGGGACAGCATGAAGAGAGAGTCTGTCTTTTGGGGAGAGAAAAGCCTTTACTTCAGAACAATCTGTGACACATAGCTCTTGGGAAAGAGAGCTGGGGAGAATGGAAGATGAGTATCTCTCAACCACACATTGACTCACAGCAGACAGCACACTGATGGCCTTCCTAAAGCCTGACACTAGAGAGTGGAGGCTGGAGGCACAGAGAACCGCTGTCGCTCTAGTCCCGCCTGTAGGCGGCAGTGTTGCGCAGCAACAAAGAGCACGGGCTTTGGAGAGAGCTAGGCCTGGCTCAGTCCTGGCACTGTCACTTGCTAACCACCCAACACTACTACCTTGTGCCATATGCTGAGCATGCTTCAAGCTCCCCACACTCTCACACTTCTTTCCACTCAGTTACCACGTTCCAGTGGTTCTTCCCCTAAATGCTTCCATGTCACTTCATTGCCACATGCATGTGGTTGTAATCTTCAAATATTTCTTCTGCCCCATTTCCAGTCTCTACCTTCTGGGACTATTACACGTTCATTAGATTGTTTTATATTTTCCCTCAGCTTTTGGAAGCTTGGTTTTGTCCCCACTCCCAATCCCCCCTCCCCTCACCCCCTTCCTACCACACCTCCAAACCCACCCCCGCCCTGCCACATACACACACACACACACACACACACACACACACGCACGCACACACTTCTTTTTCTCTTTGTTTCAGTTTGGATGATTTCTATTGACCTTTCTCAGATTCACTGGTTCTTTCCTCGGCTGTGCCTACTTACTCAAAAGCCTATTAAAGGAATTCATCTCTGATAGCATGGCTTATTCCTAGCATTTCCATTTGACTTTATTGCCGTTTCCACATCTCTACTCAAAGTCCCCATCTGTTTACGCAAGTTGCCACCTTTCTCCACTAGACATACTGGTCATTATTATTTAAAGACCCTGTCTGGTAGTTCCAGTATCTGTGCTATCTGTGGCTCTCGTTCTATGGATTTATCTTTTGACAATGGAGTGCTGTTTTTCCTTTCTTGCCTTTTTGTGTGTTTCATAACTTTTTTATGGAATGCCCATCGCCTGTAGAACAGCAGAGACAGAAGTAGAAAGTATTTATACCTGGATCTTTGCCTCTTCTATCAGCTTGTTGGTCTGGGGAGTGTTGAGTCAACCTAGTTAGGAATCAGGCAGAGTTTGGGTTTTGTTGTTGTTATGGTATCATTACCTCAGTGCAACATGGGCGTCGAGTTTCTCTGATAGTGAAACTTAGAGTGGGGATGGAGGTGTCAAAGGTTTGTCTGTGTTCCTGCTCCATCCTCAGCTCTTCAGCCATCCCTGCATTCCTGTCTCCCACCCGTGGTAGACCGCTGTTTGGTGATAGGCTTCTGGTGGCGCAGGGCATGGAGGTGGAGGGCGTGTGTGTGTTACCCTAGTTCAGGAGAGGGGCTTTCTCAGTATTTCCTGCCCCTACTCCCTGTGACAGCCAAATGCGGCTTTTCTCTATGGTTGGTTTGGGTGGCCAGAGTACCCTGCTCTCTCCCCAACAGAGAAGACCTTTGCTTGAATCTTCAGCCCAAGAGAGCTTCCTGCTTCTCCCCTTGGGGTAAAGGGTTTCTGCTTCTGTTCTTTCCCCCAAAACAATGGATCTTTGCCTGTGTTCAGGGAGCTTTTACCCCTCACCCAGAAGCAGCCGAGTTTTGCTTTTATTCCTCCCTGGAAGCAAGAATTTGCTCCCCCCTCCCCTCCCTGTGGTTTAAAGGCTTTTGCTTCCAAGAGAGGAGGACGGTGGAAGCAGCTGAGGCTGTCTTTTTTTCCCCAGCAGCTGCCTTTATCAGTTCCTATGTGCCTGCACCCCAAGAAGGAAAGGCTGTTGCCAGTTCTTGCCCCGCTCCCACCCTTTCTCAGAACCTCGGGGGAGGCCTTGGAAGCTTGTTTGTTCCCACTCCCAACCCCCCCTCTCCACACCTCACTCCCACACACACTAGCCTGGGAGGACAGACTATCCCCTGTGCACACTAGCCCACGTGCAGCCTTTTAAATTGGGTTCAATTTTTGTTGGGTTCTTATCTGCTTTTATGACAGCCACCTCTTTCTCCCAGGCCTGCTAAAGTTTACACAGGACATGTGTGTCTCTCTCTCCTTGAAGAGCTTTACTTGGTTGCCTTGTGACCTCAGCTTTCTGAGGGCTCGAGAAAAGCTATGGTTTTGTAGACTATTTGGCTACTTCTCATTGTTAGGAGGGGAGTGATATTTTCTTGCAGCATTCCACATCCTAAGTGGAAACAGAAGTCCTCAAGATACTGCAGCCACCTCACAGCTGGGCCCTGCAGTTTAGCTCCTCTTCACACTGAATATAAAAATTCTATCACCATCAGAAACCAAAAGGGATGCAAATACCTGGAATTAGCTGCATAAAATCCGAAACCTAGGTCATGGTGTACCAGTTATTGTTGAGTATCAAACCAACCCAAGACTTAGTGGCTTGAACCATGAAATTTATTTTGTTCATGAATCTTCAGGGCTTTGCAACAACAGTTGGGGCAGCTTTAACACTAGGGCCTGAAATGATTGGATCATTTGTTTCTGATGTCTGGGTGGGAAGACTTAGACACTTAGGGAGTAAACTGCTGGGAGCACCTCTATCTCTTCATGGTCTCTCTAGCATGGGGGTTTCAAGGTAGTGAGACTTTTTACCTGTTGGTTAGAATTACCAAGGAGCATGTTGAGAGAGAGAGAAAACTAGGTGGAATTTCTTATGTGATCTAGCCTCAGAAGTCACATTATTTATGCTGTACTCTATTAGCAAGGCAGTTACATAGGTCTACCCAGGTTCAAGGAGAGGGAATATTGACCCAACATATCAATCAAGGAATCTCCTCATCTCCTTGCAAGATCAAAGGGTGGGATGTGATATATTGATATACCCATCGTTGGTAAATAGATGATTCTATTTGTTCTGTAAGAGTAAAAAAATTAACTTCAAAGAAATAAAGCTAAAAACTTTAAAAAAGCCGAGACCGGTTGGCTCAGTGGATAGAGCATCAGCCTGCAGACTGAAAGGTCCCAGGTTCGATTCCGGTCGGGGCATGTACCTTGCTTGCGGGCACAACTCCAGTAGGGGGCGTGCAAGAGGCGGCTGAGGGATGTCTCTCTCTCATCGATGTTTCTAACTTTCTATCCCTCTCCCTTCCTCTCTGTAAAAAATCAATAAAAATATAAATAAATAAATAAATAAATAAATAAATAAATAAACAAACAAAAAGAAAAACCACAAGCCCTCTAATTGTATTGTTTCACGTAGACCTAGCATTGCCAAATGTGAATTTGTGTTCCTCTAATCAATTCACTCTTGTCAAGCCCATGGCAGCCATAAGCATCCTTCTAGATGGATATGCTGCTGTTCTCTTTTGGAACTTGTCTCTGCCTCCACACTCTATCCCTTCATTCTCTCTGCTTTTCCTTTTTCTGGACTCAGCTTCCTGACATGGCCTCTCTCCTGCCTACCACACTGACTTCCTAGAGCTCTCACATCGCCTTCCTATATGCTCTCAAAGCACCCTGTGCTCACACCTGGGCTTCACAACAGTAGTAATTACAGCACTAATTAGCTAGGCCATAATGTGGGAAGATATGGTTTGGTTTTGTTTGGTTGTTGGTTTTTTTTTGTTCCTTTACACTAATTTATACATTTTAATTGGTTTCATATATTAACATGTACTATAAAATTCTTTTCTAATGAGTTTTATATAATGAATAGATATTCTAATAAGGTCTGATTAGTTAAAAGTAACAAGCACTAACAGATACATATAAAATTCAGCCTGATCATACTGGGTATGAGCCTGTAGTGAAGCATAGTGCACCAGCCTTCCCAAGTGATGGCCTTCACAAGAGGGGGGAGTGATTAGGTAAAAAGATCATAAGACCATTAAAAAAAAATCAGATAACTAATTAGACACAAATTAACTGTCAACAGTTCTCTCTCTCCACAAAGGGGCAAAAGGAATAGGCTTCTGATGTTGACTCTACACCAGAACAATTTCTACAGCTGGCCCATCCTGTTGCCACATGAGGGCTGATGCAGTGGGTGGACAGGCCCTGATGGAACCATCACAGGCTTGGGCTGCTGGAGTCTGTCCGCTTGTGTCAAATCTGTGTGTGTGTGTTGTATGGAGGGCTGAGTGTGTTTGGTACAGTTTCTTTTGGCAGCTGCATATGAGAGGTCACTTTATGTTTTGTTTGAAGTGGAGAGAGGGTTTGTGATGGAAGTCCCAAGTGTGTTCTTGGTTTTTGAAGGGCTCTGTGCTCTCCTCTCATTGCCCATTCAGTAACCGTAGCTTTCCGCTGAGGCTTTGGTCTGGACATTCTTGTCCAGTTTGATGGGTTCAGGAAATTCATAGTAAGGCTCCATCTCCATTTCCTGTTAAGTGCTATTCCATGCAATCGGTTGGAATGCCTGCTCCATGCTGATGGCCTCCTTAGCACTGGTCTTGAATTAGGGAATGCTGTTTTTGCTGCAGCACCAGGCCTGTGCTCGTTTTGTGGCCATTGCCTGATTTCAAGGTCAATCTTCTTTCCCAATACCATGAAAGTTTTCAGGATTCCAAGGACTGGCCTGCATGAGAAACTCATCTCACTAACTACCAGGGGTTTTGAGTGTGTTGGGAGCAGTCACATCAAATACCAGAACACCGCAGTCTGCACCTCTGGAAAAGGCTACACCGTGAGATAGGAACCATGCCTACCCTGCAGGGTCTGATCTGCATTGTAACTGGTCTGTCACTCACCATCACCTCCTTTGTCAGAAAGCCTGTTCCTGTTGTGGCTTTGAATTTCTGAATTTCTGACTACTGAATTTCTTCTTCACACACTGATTCACGAGTGATGTCTTACCAACTCCAGAATCTTCCAGGATGATAACCTTCAGCAACGCTTTCTTCTTAGAGATAGGTCATCCTTCAGAAGACTGCTCTTCAGGGGGCTCTGAGCCTGGCATGTCACCAGGGCTCCCACCAAGAAGGAGACTCAAGGGAGGACAGGGACAGAGAAGTCCAAGTTCAAATTCCAGCAGATTCTTCAGCACTCTCCAAGACTCCAGCCCTGCTCCCACTTCCACCACCACTACACCTGGTTTTGTTTTATTCCCCACCATGCACAGTGCCTGAAGCATGGCAGGGGCTCAACAAATACTGGTTAGATGAATGAATCTGTGCCTTCAATAACCCACTTCTGGGTTCAGGTAAGCAGCCTTCTCACAAACCTAACATTGTTATGGCAATGTCCTATCTTTAATCTTTTAAAAATATTTTTTATTGTTTTTTTTTTTACAGAGAGGAAGGGAGAGAGATAGAGAATTAGAAACATCGATGAGAGAGAAACATCGATCAGCTGCCTCCTGCACACCCCACACTGGGGATGTGCCCACAACCAAGGTACATGCCCTTGACTGGAATCGAACCCTTCAGTAACGCTCTATCCACTGAGCCAAACCGGTTAGGGCCTGTCTTTAATCTTTTAAAAATATATGTTTTTATTGATTTTTAAAGAGAGAGAGAAAGGGAGAGGGTTAGAGACATAGAAACATCAATGAGAGAAACATCATCATTTGGCTGCCTCTGCATGCCCTCTACTGGGCGGTAAGCCTGCAACTCAGGCATGTGCCCTAACCAGGAATTGATCCACTGACCTCTTGTTTCCTGGGTCAACACTCAACCACTGAGCCACACAAGTCAATCCTGAATCTTATAACTGAAGTAGGGCCAGAGCTTATTGGAACAGTTTGGAATTTTCAGGAAAATACCTACTGTCTCAGGTGACTGCAGCTATTCATAGTCTTAGGGACTCATTCCAAGGCAGGGCCAGGGATGGCTCCAGGCTGTCTTCCTCTTTCAGCAATGGCCCTGTGGGCAGGCCTGCCTGGGCAGGACACCTCACTAACAACTGTTGAGTATTTGTGTACTTGCTGTGCCTATATCTAGAGCCTATTTCTGGAGCAGGTACTGGATGCAAGCCTGTGCTGTTCCAGCACTAATCTTGCCAAGCCCTGGGTGATGAGTGCATGTACCGGAAGAGAACAGTAGCAGACACTTAGCTTATCTCCTTGGCTCCAACCCAGCCTTCTCTGGATATACCAAGTTATTACTGCTTTGCCCTTGTTAGTAATTGTCCTTCTCTGGCTCTAAAATTTAGCAATATTCATTGCTCCATTTGCTCTAACTTTCTGTTTCACTAAGGACACAAGGAAGAAAGCAAGTTTGGTATGATTAAAAAAAAAAAAAAGGCTCTCTCAACTCATAAATTTTACTGATTTGAGGAAGTCCTAACTGGAGTTCTTTGGGAGTTTCCAGGGTCAGAGGAAACAGATCAGTATTTTTGGTTGGTTTTTCCTATGGTTGGTCCAATTTCTGAAAGGGAACTGGAACACAAAGAGGTCTTGACTTATTTATGACCACACAGTAAGCCACAGACAGATAAAGATAGCACCCAAGACTCTTGGTTTCAAATTTAGTGCCATTTAAATAGCCTAAGGTAAGTCTATATTAATAAGTTAGCTTTGGGAACTAATATCAAATTTATTTTTGGTAAATAGTTTCACCTTCTTTTAGAGTTGTCACTTAAATTGTCACCTCTAAAGCAATTAAGAAACCATAGTTACGACATATTCGACTCCCTTCTGTGGAAATCTATCTTTATCAAAGAATGAAGCAAGAAGGTAAGCAGAGGCTGGGAGCTGCTCCTCATACTTTATCCAGGTTTTCATGTGGGACTAAAGCCTTTCAGTCCTGCAATCTCTTTTTGGTTCGTTTAAATCAACTCCCCATCTTCTCATATTAAAATTTGTTTCCTACAGATAACATGAGAGGGAGGTAGAGAAAGAGCAAAGCTAGAATCTTGCCTGAATTACAGAAACACTACTTTCTGGTACAGAAATATTCCCTATCCATCTTATGATCAGCTACTCTTTGGGAGAATGTTTTGAGACCTTATTGTTTTTTCCTTAAATAGTTGTTTATCATACCAGGAGAAGAAAAACCTTAGTCTTTTGGACTTCTGCCTAAAATAGTGACATAGGTAAACACAGTTCTCACTTCCTCCCACAACCACATCAAAACTACAACTAAACTACAGAATAACCATCATTCAGAACCATCTGAAATCTGGTTGAATAAACATCCCACAACGAGGGAATTAAAAAAGACACAGCAAGACTAGTAGTAGAAGGGGAGAGTTGCAGAAGAGGCTTGTCCCACATCCATGTATAGGGGATAAAAATTGGGAGGGATAGCTTTGCTGCCAAGGTCTCCCCTGGGGAGTGAGGGGTCCCAGCTCCACACCAGGCCCCCCATCCCAGGAGTCCTGTGTCAGAAAGAGAAGCCCCCATAACTTCTGTCTGTAAAAAACACGGATTAAGGGTGAGGGAGGGCTGATGGGATCTGAGGCAATTCCTCTTAAAGGGCCCACATATGGATTTAATTTGACTCACTTGCTTCGAGCTCCAGCTCAAAAGGCACCAGAGACATACAGGAACTGAATTGTCCTGCATCAAGAAAGCACTAGACCAAAACTGGTTTGGCTCAGTGAATGGAGCGTCAGCCTGCGGAATGAAAGATCCCAGGTTCAATTCTGGTCAAGGGCATGTACCTTGGTTGCAGGCACATCCCCAGTAGGGGGCATGCAGGAGGCGGCTGATTGGTGTTTCTCTCGCATCGATGTTTCTAACTCGGTATCTCTCTCCCTTCTTCTCTGTAAAAAAAAAACAACAATAAAATATATTTTAAAAAATATTAAAGAAAGAAAAAAGAGAAGAAAGCACTGGGGGCAGCTTTCTCCCAACAGAAGCACTGGCAAAGGCCACTGTTCCTTTTCTGAGCCCTTACCCACAGAGCTGGCAGGTGGGCACCATATTTGAGACTCCATCAACCTGGCTCACACAACCTGAGCCCATCCTGGTGATTCTCTGAGGCCTTGCCCCACCTAAGTTTTGGGCCCACCCAAGCGATTTCCAGTAGCTTTTCCATACACGTGGCCTGTCTTGGCTTACGCTTCAGATTTTCCTAAAACAAGCAGCATGTCCCATACCTCTCAATAAATGTCTGGGCACTAGCAGTAGCCAGTAGTGGTTCACAGCTTGGCCTTGCCTTGGCACTACTAAGCAGCCATCTGCATGTTTCTTTGCAGCTCAAGCCAGGTGGCACTGTATATCCTCCCTGTATGTTTGTGGGGAAAACACAAGTGGCTGCTGACCTTGGCCTATACCTCTTGGGAGGTACCAGAGTCAGGACACCCAGTGGACAGTTTCAGACCACATCAAAGCACCACCCAACCACCTGCACAAGTGATATACTCAAGGGACGGACTCACTGGGCACCAGTGCCCTGCTGAAGTAAGGCCTGCTCTATGTGGGCCCCTGCAAGCTGATCCTCCACGGTTGTCAGAGGTTAGTGGTCAGTAGTTTCAGCCAGTCCTTGCAGCTGATGGGCCTGAGGGTAAATTTATCCCATTGATGTGAAACGGCAATCAAGCCTCAACTATAAGAGGAGGCTGTACACAGCCCACATAAGGGATACATCTCTAGTGCCAATCTTGGGTGATCAGGAAGGCTGTGACACTGGACCCTACAGAATACCTACTACTTTAAGCCTGAGGGACGTAGCAGTTCTACCTAATGCATAGAAACAAATATAGGGAGGCTGCAAAAATGAGGAGACAAAGAAACATGTCCCAAATGAAAGAACAGAACAAAACACTGGAAAAAAATAACTAAACTAAATGGAGACAAATAATCTACTAGATGCAGAGTTCAAAACACTGGTTGTAAGGATTCTCAATGAACTTAATGAGAACTTCAAAGCATAAAAAGGAACAATCAGAAATTAACTGAAATGAAAAATAACTTACAGGGAATCAACTGTAGAGTAGATGAAGCAGAGAATCAAATGAGTGATTTGAAATATAAAGAAGCAAACAACAGAACAGCAAAAAGGAAAAAAGAATTCAAAAAATTGAGGATAGTGTAATGAGCCTCTGGGACAACTTCAAGGATATCAACATTTGCATAATAGGGGTACCAGAAGGAAAAGAGAGCAAGAAATTGAAAACCGATTTGAAAAAATGATAGAAAACTTCCCTAATTTAGTAAAGGAAATAGACATACAAGTCCAGGAAGCACAAAAAGTCCTAGACAAGATGAACCCAAAAGGCCCACACTAAGAAACATCATAATTAAAATGTCAAAGTTTAAACACAAAGAGAGAATCTTAAAAGCAGCAAGAGTAACTAAAGCAGTTAGTTACCTACAAGGGAGCTCCCATAAGACAGCTGATTTCTCAACAGAAACTTTCAGGCCAGAGGGATTGGCAAGAAACATTCAAAGTGGCAAAAACAGGGTCCTACAAACAAGATTACTCTACCCAGCAACGTTATCATTTAGGATCAAGGGACATATAAAGAGCTTCCCAGACCAGAAAGAGCTAAAGGAGTTCATCACCATTAAAACAGTATTATATGAAATATTAAAGGGTCTTTTTAAGAATAAGAATGGGAAAAAAAGATCAAAATGTGAACAATAAAATGGCAATAAATACATATCTATCAACAATTGAATCTAAAAAAACAAAATAAACAAACAAGCAGAACAAAAACAAACTCATAGATACAGAGAACATTTTGATGGTTGTCAGATAGGAGGTGGGTTGGGATTAGGAAGTACAAACTGATTGTTCCAGAATAAACCTGGAGATGTAACATACAACATAGAGAAATATCCCTATATATAAAAGCCTAAGTGACCATTTGACTGGTAGCTATAACACACACTGATCAACAGTGGGCAGATGCTCAGTGCACAGGCATGAAAACATGGAACAGACTGATGAATCTGAGGGAAGGGAGTGGGGGAAGGGCAGGAAGAGATTAACCAAAGATCTTATATGCATAATAGAGGCCCAGTGCATGGATTTGTGCACCAGAGAGATCCCTTGGCCTGGCCTGCAGGGATCAAGCCAAAACCAGCAGTCTGACATCCCTTGAAGGGTCCTGGATTGCAAGAGGGTGCAGGCCAGGCCACGTGACCCCACTAGTGCACAAATCCATGCGCCAGGCCTCTAGTAGTCAATAATATTTGAATAACTATGTATGGTATCAGATGGGTGTGAGATTTATTGGGATGATCACTTAGAAATTTATGTAATGTTTACTAGTAATCACTGGAGTGTACCCTGAAACTAATATAATGATGTATATCCACTGTAATTGAAAAATAAAAATGAGCCCGACTGGCGTGGCTGAGTGCTTGAGTGTCAACCTGTGAACCAGTAGGTCACCTTTCGATTCTGATCAGGGCACATGTCAGAGTTGTGGGCTCAATTACCAGTAGGGATCATGTGGGAAGTAGCAGATGGATGATTCTCTCTCATCATTGATGTTTCTACCTGTCTCTCTTTCTCCCTTTCTCTCTTTGATATCTATAAAAACATATTTTAAAAAATTTAAATTTAAAATGAATTTTTTATTTTTTATTGTGTTACATGTATACATATCTTCCCATTGCACCGCCCCCCTTGGCATACCCTAACCCCCAGTGTCTTGTGTTCATTGGTTATGCTTATATGCATGCATACAAGTCCTTTGGTTGATCTCTTATCTACCCCACCTCTCCCTAACCTTCTTGCTGTAATTTGACAGTCTGTTGGATGCTTTACAGCCTCTGTATCTATCTTTTTGTTCATCAGTTTATAATGTTCTTTATTATTCACAAATGAGTGAGATCATTCATTGTTTCTCCTTCATTGACTGGCTTATTTCACTTAGCATAAGGCTCTCCAGTTCCATCCAGGTTGCTGCAAATGCTAAGAATTCCTTCTTTTTTATGGCAGCATAGAATTCCATTGTGTAGATGTACCATAGTTTTCTGATCCACTCATCTGCTGATGGGCACCTAGGCTGTTTCCAAATTGTAGCTATTGTAAATTGTGTAAATTTAAAATGATTTAAAAGAACTTTTTAAAAAATCTTAGTCCTCTTTTTTCTTTAAACCAATCCTTCCAGCTGAAAGCCATCCAATAGCCTGTAGGAAGAGTGAGGTATGAACTCCAGGCAGAGATGGCAGCTTGCAAGCTCGGTTCAGAGCCAGATGATTGTCAGCGTCTGGCTTCCTCAAAGTTTCTGGAGAACATAGAGATCCACCTATGTCAAAGGTATCCAACCAATAAAAAAACAGTGAAAGAACAAAGCTAATACTATTAGTTTACAAACAACAACAACAACAAAACAACAACAAAGGGGAGTGGGGAGCAGCCAGCATGGTTCAGTGGTTGAGAATCAACATATGAACCAGGAAGTCATGGTTTGATTTCTGGTCAGGGCACAGGTTATGAGCTCAATCCCCAGTGAGGGGTGTGCAGAAAGCAGCTGATCAATGATTCTCTATCATCACTGATGCTTCTCTCTCTCTCCCCCTCTCCCTTCCTCTCTGAAATCAATAAAAATGTATTTTTAAAAAGAAAAAAGGGGGAATATATCTGGAAATTACAACTAAAGTATTCATATAATTAGGCAAGGATATGGAATTACTTGGGTGGTTACCATCCTTTCAAATAAGACAAATACTTAATTTAGAAATAAGCAATAGGCAATAAAATTTCAGACATTTCTCGTAGCAATATTTTTGCTGATGTGTCTCCTTGAGCAAGGAGGGGGAAAAGGAGAAAATAAAAAAATGGGATTATGCCAAAACCGGTTTGGCTCAGTAGATAGAGCGTCGGTCTTTGGGCTGAAAGGTTCCAGGTTCAATTCCAGTCAAGGGCATGTACCTTGGTTGTGGGCACATCTCCAGTAGGGGGTGTGCAAGAGGCAGCTGATCGATGTCTCTCTCTCATCGATGTTTCTAACTATCCCTCTCCCTTCCTCTCTGTAGAAAATCAATAAAATATATTTTTAAAAAATGGGATTACATTAAACTAAAACGCTTTTGTACAGAAAAGAAAATCAACAAAATGAAAAGGCAAACCATGGAATGGGGGAACATTTTTGCTAATGACATAGCTGATAAGGGGTTAATTTCTAAAATATAAAAAGAACTTGTACCAAAAAAAGGGAGAACTTATAAACTCAATACCAAGAAAATGCAATTTAAAAATGGGCAAAGAACCTGAATAGACACTTCTCCCAAGAGGACATAGAAAAGGCCTTTAGATATATGAAAAAATGCTCAATGTCAGTAATCATCAGAAAAATGCAAATTAAAACCACAATTAGATATTATCTCATGCCTATCAGAATGGCTATTATCAATTTATCAACAAATAGCAAGGCTAGAGATAATGTGGAGAAAGGGAACCCTAGTACACTGCTGGTGGAAATGCAGACAGGGGCAGCTAGTATGGAAAACAGTATGGAGTTTCCTCAAAAAACTAAAAATGCAACTGACTTTTGACCTAGCAATCCCATTTCTGGAAATATATATTTAATAACAAAGAAACAATCATTTGAAAGAATATATGCATCCCTAATGCAGCATTATTTACAATAGCCAAGATCTGGAAATAGCACAAGTGTCCATCATAGATGAGTAAATAAAAAAGCTGTGGTGTATTTATACAATGGAATACTACTCCAACTTAAAAAGGAAGAAAATTTTGCCTTTTGTGACACTCGGGAGGGACCTGGAGATTTTTATGCTAAGGAAAATAAGCCAGTCAGAGAAAGACAAATAACATAAGATCTCACTTATATATGGACTTTAATGAACAAAATAAACTGGGTCCTTCACAAAACTGAAACAGAGGCATGGATACATCAAACAGGCCAACAACTGTCAGAGGGAAGGAGAATTGGGGGGCTGGATGAAAAAAGGTGAAGGGATTAAGCAAATATCCTATATAATAAAAGCCTAATATGCTAAGTATCTGGTCATCTGGTCAACCAATCAAACGTAATATGCTAATATATACTAAGGCTACTCAACAGCTCGCTATGACATGCACTGATCACCAAGGGACAGACGCTCCAACCGGTAGGTTAGCTTGCTGCTGGAGTCTGGCTGATCAGGACTGAGACAGGCAAGACATGTCCTGGAGCCCTCCCATGGTTCCTCCCCACCTGGCCAACCTCCCATGACACTCCCTGGCCTTGATTGTACAGATTGTACACCAGTGGGGTCCTTCGGCCTGGCTTGTGCCTCTT
Source organism: Lasiurus borealis (assembly GCA_004026805.1). Taxonomy (NCBI): domain Eukaryota; kingdom Metazoa; phylum Chordata; class Mammalia; order Chiroptera; family Vespertilionidae; genus Lasiurus; species Lasiurus borealis. The sequence goes on along the minus strand of PVJN01024570.1, from coordinate 12,095 downwards.
GCAAATCTAGGGCCCCTCAGAGGATGTCAGAGAGCTGCTTTTGGCCCAATCCCGCAGGCCAAGGGACCCCACTGCTGCACGAATCCATGCATCAGGCTTCCAGTATATATATATACATACACACACACACACATACATACATACACACACACAAACACATAACAGTGTGCTGATAGCCAAAGGGAAGAAGAGGTAGGGGTAAGTGGAGATGGGCAAAGAGGGGATAAATGGGGATGGAAAGAGACTTGACTTTGGGTGATAGGTGCATAATGCAGTGTGCAGATAATGGTTTGTTAAGTTGTATACTTGAAACCTTTATGGTTGGTTTGTGAACCAACGTAACCTCATAAAATAAAATAAAAATTAAAAAAGAGCAAATGTTCTCTGAAGATTTGTATGACCATCCTGCTCATCATTAGGGACTAGGAACCTGTAATCCAGGAAGAAGCTCCATGGAGTTGTGGCCTCAGAAATGTACCCCTCAGAGCACCGGAATTAGGCTTATCAGAGGGCACATGTTAAAAACAGAAGGCTGACAAGTTACCAGCTCACCTACATTGGCATGCTTTTGTTTTTACCTCCGCACTGCCTAGGAGCATCTCTCCAGGAAGAATCAGGTCAACTGCACCACACATACAGCTGTTCTGATGAGAAAAAGTTATATATGGACAACATCATTTGAACAAGAGCACCATAAATTAGGAGGGAAGCACAGACTCATCCAAAATAGCTGCTACTAGTAGCAAGCAAAGAACATTCAAGCAGTGGTGTCAAATACCAAAACCATATTTGCAAGTCTAATTTGGAACTTAGTCCCTTGTAAGTGCAGGAGGAAGTTAGGGAAGAAACTACTCATAAAATTTACACACACACACACAGCTTTTCACATTTCTTTTTTCCATTTTCCCCACAAGAAACAAATCAGACAAAGAAAAACACAGGCTCTTTTGCTAAAGCCCTCATATTTATTATAGACTTAGAGAAGCCCCAAATGGGGCTTGGATTTAAGGAGGCAGACTTCACTTTCTTTGGCCCACTCACCCCTGACAAGTTACCCAGGAAATGCTTGGGACACAGGTAGGAAAATCCGGAAGAGGTAAGGATAAATATGGCTCACTTAACTTAAACATTATACACAAGGGCACCAACTGCTCCACATACATTTACATCTGGGTCCTTCACTAGATTCTCAGTAGATTCTCGGTAGACTTCTCACCTGCACCACCAGAGCTCGGGCAAGCTGAGAGACATACAGGACACCGGTATTTTGAGCCAGCATGCACTGGGTCAGTCACTTCATCCAAGACAGACACACATTCCAGCCCCAAGCAAGTCCTCAGGTACCCACAGCTGTTTGCTTTGTGGAGTGGAAAGTTGGGCTTTGCTCCTCCAGAATTTTCTCCTTGTTGATACTGCCGCTGAGCTCCCCACTGTTCTCTGGACTCAAGACAGTTGCTCCACGCAAATGTGTGTGTGTGTGTCTACTTGTCTGTCTGTCTGTCTATATGTGCATATAATTTATTGTTCTGCTGCTGCTGGCTCATCCCCAGTCACTGGCTTCTCCGCCTGTGACTCTGGAGGAATCAGATACTGGACCTCCTCTGTACTGATGGCCACCTTATCTGGCTGGAGCCACCTCTTGAAATGTTCCAAGGTGCTAGAAAAGAGCAAGAGAAAGGGTAACTGCATCAGACCTGGATGATTAATTACTTAATGATTATCTCAGTTACTCAAATACTGCCTTCCCACCCACAACCAGTTTCTTCCTACAATTGTTTTTCACTGCTAACACAGGGAGAAGACGATACTCCTCTGACAGCTGTGCGTCCTGGCAGCTCCCAGGCATAATTTATCCCCTAGTGGGCACTTGGCTATAAGCAGCATCAGACCCCCTTGGAATGCAGAACCTCTGAAGGCTTGATGAGAACAGCTGAAGAGCTAATGCCTCAGACCGGTCTTCCTCGCCCCCTCCTCCCCCTCAAAAGAGGAGGGAAACTGTCAAGGGGAAAAAACATTCCAATAAATACCAAATTATTAGGCAAAAACCTGAGCATCTTGAAATGTCATACCTGAGACAGTCTGAGACTCAATTATGCTTAGTTGCACTAAGAGCAGTTTTGTTTATGGGCTTTTTGTTTGTTTAGTTCACCCTATAGCAAGTCCCCAAGATAGAAACACTGAACAGCAATGTCCCCCATAAAGGAATAACCACCAAGCCAGAAGGCCCTTTTTGGTTTGGATCTGGGGAGAAGGGAGAAGTGGTCTCCTCCCTACCTTCCTTAAGTACATTTCCTCCCTACCTTCCTTAAGCACACAGGATTCTCACTCTACAGCCATTAGATATCCACAGTAAAATATAAATGACCAGAAATAATGTTAACCACATTCTATGCTCTTCAATAGCACAAAGTCTTACTAGTGAGCCAAGAAATAAAGCCATAACCAGCAGACTTAAGACATCTGTCAGGGATGGGGATTCGTGTTGTGCACAGTTGGACTGCTCAGCCATGACTCCCTCGTCAAAAGTATGAAGAGCATGGCCTTCCTGTAGGTGAAGAACCACACAATCCCCTATAAAATGGCCTCTGTTTGAAGTTTGAAAACAAATGCATACTGTTTCCTGGTGCTTGCTCTGAACAATGATAGAAGTTCCCCCACTGATGTAGGCTCGGGGGAGTATCAGCCCAGCTCAGGGGACGCAGATGCTGCCCAGGCATTTAATCTTCACCTACCACACTTTTCATAGAATTATTTCAAATTATTTCTTGTTTAAAATATATTTTTATTGATTTCAGAGAGGAAGGGAGAAGAGAGAGCTAGAAACATCAACGATGAGAGGGAATCATTGACTGGTCACCTCCTACACACCCCTATTGGGGATTAAGCCTGCAAACCAGGCATGTGCCCTGACCAGGAATTGAACCCTGACCTCTTGGTCAACCCTCAACCACTGAGCCATGTCAGCTGGGCTCAATTATTTCTATAGAGAAGGGAAAACCACATTATCTAAGCTATTGGTAAGTACACAGAAATGTTAACAAGACTTGGTGCTGATGTGATTTCAAAAAAAAAAAAAATTCTTTGAAGAATCCTAGTCCTTGGGAATTAGGCAGAAGAAAGTTTTACCTTTCCTTCTCAGAGCTGGAAAGGAAGGAAATATTCAAGGGGAGAGAAAACACCAAATTATTAGTGAGTCAGGAATCTGTGTATCTTCAAGTCTTTTGTATTTGGGGCAGTTTAAAGCTAAATTGGATTGTGCCTTTGGATACAGAAAAGTGCAAAATTTGTATTATTTTTCTAAACCTGAGAAGATAGCTGGCTTGACCTTAGATGCCACACTGATTTTTGAAGGATCTCAGGGAATGCTGATTTAGTATTTAAGATAATGTAAGTGAAGGTACTTTGCAAATTAAAAAATAAAATGTATAAAGTTTTATTCACATATTGCCCACAATTTCAGTAGTAATATCTTCATCTGATACAATGAGACTATTAAAATCAATGTTAAAGATATGTTGTGCCGAAACCAGTTTGGCTCCGTGGATAGAGCATCAGCCTGCAGACTGAAAGGTCCCAGGTTCGATTCTGGTCAAAGGCATGTACCTTGGTTTCGGGCACATCCCCAGTAGGGGGCATAAAGGAGGCAGCTGATAGATGTTTCTGACTCTCTGTCCCTCTTCCTTCCTCTCTGTTAAAATTCAATAAAATATATTTTTTTAAAAAAAGATATGTTGTAAACTTAGATTAAGTCATATTCCCCTCAAGACCTTTTGTTAAAATTAAGGTTGTTACTCCCCTCACTGATCTTATTTTGAATAAGTTGTTACTGAACTTTAAAATTCTGTTAGCACCTTAGCCAATGTGGCTCCATTGGTTAGACGTCACCCTATGTACCAAGGGTCTCTGATTCAATTTCTGGTCAAGGGCACATGCCCCAGTTGTGGTCTCAATCACAGTAAGGGGGCATGCAGGATGCAGCTGATCCATATTGTGCTCTCACATCCATCGATGCTTCTCTCTTTCTCTAAAAGTCAATAAACTGCCCTCCCTTTCCCTCTTTCTCTAAAAATCAATAAACTGCCCTTGCTGGTTTGGCTCAGTGGATGGAGCATTTTGGCCTGCAAACTGAGTGGTCCCAGGTTCAGTTCCAATCAAGGACATATACCTTGGTTGTGGGTACATCCTGGGGGTGTGTACAAGAAGCAGCTGATCAATGTCTCTCTCTCATTGATGTTTCTAGCTCTCTGTCCCTCTCCCTTCCTCTCTATAAAAAAATCAATAAAATAGTCTTTAAAAATAAATAAAACTATGTTAGGAAGAATAATATTAATAACTAGGGGCCCAGTGCATGAATTTGTGCATAGGTGGGGTCCCTCAGGCTGGCTGGTGATCAGGGCTGATGGGGGGTGGCCCCCCAGCTGGCCAGGGGGAGGGGCTGTGAGAGGTTGGCTGGTGGCCAGGGGGAGAGACATCGGGAGTTCAGTCAGCCATGGGAGATTGGCCAGCCATGGGAGATTGGCTGTGGGAGTGCGGTGAGTATCTGCCCCCTGGTGATCAGTGCGAATCGCAGCAACCAGTTGACCAGTTGTTCGGTTGCTTAGGCTTTTATATATATAGATAGCTAGCACTTACCATGTATCAGGCACTGTTCTAAGAACTTTACACTCAGTAACTCATTAAACCTTCACAATAACTTTATGAGGTTTCCTCTGCTTTACAGAGGAGGAAACTGAGGTATACACAGCTTTCTTACCCAAGAACATACAATCACTAAGTAGCAGAGCCATTTTTCCGGTGTCAAGTATTCTCGGCTTTGTGGCAGAATGCTCTCACCTTTCTGCATCTGTCCCACCTGCAGGTACTGTTCAAGTCCTGCCTCCTTCGTTGGCACAAACACCAGAGCCCAAAGGGAGCTCAATGGTCTCTCAACTCCTAAAGCATGTTCTATTACTTCTTTTCATCTGGCTCTCCTCTGATGCTGCCTCATATTATTAGGTACATCTTTATACCTATTTGTCATCTCTCCCTAACTAGTTACAAAGACAAAAAAAGAGGGTGTTAAACTTCCTTACACACCAGCCCCAAGACACCAGGCACAGTGCCTTCACTCAGTAGATGCTTAAGAAAATCATTTGCCCTAACCGGTTTGGCTCAGTAGATAGAGCATCAGTCTGCAGATTGAAAGGTCCCAGGTTCGATTCCAGTCAAGGGCATGTACCCTGGTTGCAGGCACATCCCCAGTGGGAGGTGGGCAGGAGGCAGCTGATAGATGTTCCTCTCTCATTGATGTTTCTAACTCTATCCCTCTCCCTTCCTCTCTGTAGAAAAATCAATAAAATATATTTTTTTAAAAAGAAAATCATTCATTTACTCTATACCCATTTGATTGCCTACAATATGACAAAAATTCTGTAAGGCAACAGAGATTTGGAGGTAAGAAGACATAGTTCCAGTTGTTGATTGATTACTACCTTTTCAAGTGTTTTATGTGCTTGCACTTAAAAATGCAGACAATGGCCCTGGCAAGGTGGCTCAGTTGGTTGAAACATCATCCTCTACACCAAAAAGGTTGTGGATTTGATTCCAGATCAGGACACATACCTAGGTTGTGGGTTTAATTCCTAGTTGGGCATGTATGGGAGGCAACTGATTGTTTTTCTCTCTCTCTTCCTTCCTCTCTCTAAGAATCAATAAAAAATATATCTTAGAGTAAGGATAAATATATATATATATATATACATATATATATATATATATATACACACACACACATATATATATATACATATATATATATATATATATATATATATATATATATATGTATATATATATATAAAAAGAAGGCAATGGTTTATTCTCAACTACATCCAATCTGTGACCAAGATGTGGCTGGAGTATTAGCCTTTTGGCAAAAATACCCTTTCTCAGAAATCTGCTGCTGTACTAAGAGCAAATAGAGCAAATTGACAAAGGATGATTTTAATTCAAACGCTGATGTTGATATCAACTCACATGTCACTCTCCCTGAATTCTTTAGAGAAAAAGAAACGTGCACAGTAAAACAGACTGTCACCTAGAACTGGCCTGGGAATCACTCACCTCTCATCAGAATCAAGTCCATCCACAAAGAACTCTGATGCTAACTTTTCCTGGAGGAACCGATCCCAGCATTCCTTCTTGGCTTGGGCCAGGGTTCGAAGCATGTCCTTAGAAGTCACTTCCTGATTTAAACCTTTGATTCTTCTCAGTTTATTCTCTAAAGAGAGCAGAAAGGAGGCTTAACAAGGAAAGTGAATATGAAATGAAACCAAATTTTAAATGCAAATGCCAACTTCAAGAATTCTCTGACTGAGGAGTACATCCACACTCTCTACAAAAACATTCTAATTTTTTGAGGGCAGATACTCAACACACTCCCACAATGTTTTCACTCTACATTGCACCAAATAAATGTTTAACCCCAGAAAAGGGAAAAACCATAGGTTCTCATAACAAATTGATGGCATGTTTTCTTTGAAGTCACAGAAGCCCAGCAGGTATCTCTCTAAGGAATGCTTGTTTTCCCTGGCTTGACATGTGTATACGCTCATCTATTTTTTTTTAACTCCTTGAAAATAGTCTCTCTGAGGAGTAAATGGTTTTTCTTTTTGTTACAGTGACACAGTGGTTGCCAAACCTCATGAGAAAGACTTAGAGAAAATGATGAGAGATCCAATGGTTCATTAGACATTAAAATTGACTTGATAAGAACTCAATAAGAGACTTATAAGATTTCTATGTGTGATTAAATTCTTGATTAAAGAGAAGGAATTTCCCAACATTTTTAAAAGTTGCTCAACTTTGGGCCTGGATGTTGGAGCCTAATATAAACAAACATCTTGTAATCACTTTGAGAGTGGTCCATATGGCTTCCTGATGACAGATGTTTAATTACTCTTATTTGCATTTTAAGTGTAACTGTTGAGAACGGATATCCCCTTTTGAAGATTACAAAAGAGGGCACCTCGAGATACGAGTGCCCTAAAATACAAGATTTTTGAGATATGAGCCGCTGAGTGAGCGATTTTCGCTTTGAAATATGAGCAACATTTGAGATAGGAGTAATCGTGCGGATCGGCCGGCTGCACACGACCCACTAGTTTACCACGACTCGAGCGTCTCATAGTTTCCCATGCCTCAAGGTTACGGAACGAATTAAAAACTCGTATCTCGAGGTACCACTGTACCTTCTGCCTTTGTTTAGCCTTGCCTTCAACTATAATAAATGGGTAAATGATAGCTTTTAGGGATGGTAAACATCAAGACCAGAACCAATGGAAACTTTATGATTTAAATTCTGTTTTCATTTATAAACTAGAGGCCCAATGCATGAAAATTTGTGTAAGAGTAGGCCTTCCTTCCCCCAGCTGCCAGCACCAGCTTCCCTCCAGCACCTGGGTCCAGGGCTTCCCTCCTCTGGCCGCTGGCAGGCACCCGGGACCCGGGCTGGCTTCCCTCAGGCTGCCCACACACCTAGGACCCGGGCTGGCTTCCCACTGGCCCAGCTTTGTCAGGAAGGACGTCCAAAAAGAAGTCCAGAAGGACATCCGGACTAATTAGCATATTACCCTTTTATTATTATAGATAAGCCACATCAGCTAGCATCTACTGATCAAAATAATAAGTACCTTCTGTTGATGCAAGTTACCTCCAAGCGCATACCCATGTAAAAACCTGTAAAATATTTGGGGAATTTTTTTTCCTTGAGGATATGAAAAGAATTATGTATATATCTCATGTTGAAGTAAGGTTTTAACCAGTGATCTTAGTGAATTATCTTTGATACAGTTTATTTGGCAATAAAAACAATCTTTATATTGTCTGGCCTTGGCTGTCAAGGTGGAAGGTGCTCTTTTGGGCTGGAAAAGGTCTTTTCCTCTCTAAGTGCGCTGAGTCCATAATCAGGTGTGATCTAAGTTGGACAGGCAGAAGCAGATGCCATTACATACTCCAAACCTGCCTGCCATTGTCTCCCCAACTCTGCCATAGGAGCCAGAAATGGTTCTTATTTTCCTCAGAGAAGGAAACTTTAATCATCATCTTATCCGATTTTAGAAAATATCAAGGTAATTTTAACTATCTGAACCAATCAAAATTATCATTGAATCCATGAAAGCTTCTTTTATTTTGTCATAAAATATGGATATTTTATTCCAGCTCTGGGAAATAAAAAACACATCCTCCCATACACCATTCTAATTTAGCTGACATTAATTACAAAAAGTTATATATACCTAGTGTATACGTATAAGTATTTATATACACATACATGTTTCTTCAAAATTTAGTCTCATAAGTGTTCACATATTCACTCTATTTTTTGTGGGGTGTTTTTTTTGTTGTTGTTTTTTAAATATATTTTTATTGATTTTTTACAGAGAGGAAAGGAGAGGGATAAAGTTAGAAACAACGATGAGACAGAGACATCGATCAGCCGCCTCCTGCACAACCCCCACCGGGGATGTGCCTGCAACCATGGTACATGCCCCCGACCGGAATCGAACCTGGGACCTTTCAATCCACAGGCCGACGCTCTATCCACTGAGCCAAACCAGTTTCGGCTATATTTTGTTTTTATAAACACCCTTGAAAGTCATCAAATGCATCCTAATATTACTGCCCCTTTACCAATCATTTAATAGTATTTGGATTGTATTTGCTGTGTGTGTTTTAAACACTTATGTGATTGGCCAAACTATACATTAGAAGATCTAAAGGATAAACTTGCTTTAAGTTATACTCTATGTGTCACAGTTACTCAAGATCTTTTTCATCATTATTTGGAACTTCACACATCTGTAGTTCTCTATTAAGCTAGTTCAGCTTCTAATGCTGTGCATATATATCAACACCTTCTAGATGGGACTGCTTGTGATCCATGTCAGGCATAAACTGTGTAGCACCTGAGGTGAATTCTGATTTGATCTTCATTTCAGAGCTGAGTTCTGTTGGCAAAAAAACTGTGTTTCAAGTCATGAGTTGTTTTTGCAGGTAATTCTATTTCAGTAGAACTTCCTAGCTTTGTTTTTTTCTTTAGGTTCAGGAAGTGATTCTTTTTTGGTGTTTTTGTTTGTTTTTCCATAACAATTTACCTGCTTCACAAATTTTCTGGCTTGTACCATATGCCTTTTTTCTAGTTACCTTTGCAATTGTTACGGACTGAACTGGACAATAAACAGTTGTTCCTAAAGTGGCCAATCCCGGTGGAGAACCAATTTTCTTAAATCTAGAACCTTTTCTTGCTGAAACCAAGCCTTCCAATCCTGAAACCAATTAGCCCAGTTTTCAGAAAAAAATTCCATGGTGCATTCTTCAGATAAACATATGCCTCTTTTCCAAATTGTACTGTATCCATTATCCCACAGTTAACAAAATTCCTTGTTTTTCCAACGTATTTCTCAGCAATTATGTAAACTCCATTCGGACTCTTCTTTCTAGCCTTTCTTAAAAGCTTCTTCCTGAATTGCCTTTCCTTCCTTAAACAATTATTCCTAGGTTTGGTTTTGTGACACGTCAATGGGTCTCACGTATGTTTAATAGTAAAAATATATTACAATTTTAAAGCATGGCAATTACTACCCTCGACTGATATTTCTTTCCCCTAGCATGGAACAATATGAATCTCTTTCTTGTGTATTTAGTCTTTCTAAATACTTACACTTAAGGTCATAGTACAGGATAGTGAAGATATGTTCAGGAAATATTAAAAAAAAAAAAAAAAGTTAAGAAGAGGCAAATGAATTTTATGTCAACATGTTCCCACTCCAACAATCAATCTATCTACTATAACAGCTTTTCAAACTGTAGCATCATAAATCCACATGTAGCTCTGAAACTAGAGGATAGTATAAGATTTTATATTTTTGAGTTATTTGAATATAAGAGCCACCAATAGTAGGCAAGAGGGTCTTCAGAATGCCAAGAAATAAAGAATTTTTTTAAATATATTTTTTATTTATTTCAGAGATGAAGAAAGAGGGAGAAAAAGAAACATGGATGGCTGAGGAGCCAAGATGGTGGCATAGGTAAACACCTACACTGCTGCCTCGCACAACAATTTCAAAACTACAACTAAAAGACAGAACAGACACCATCCAGAACCACAGGAAAGCTGGCTGAGTGGAAGTTCTACAGCTAGAAGGAAAGAGAGGGGCTCACAGAGACCCAGAGGAACTGCAAAAAGCTGAGGTACGGAGACGCGCACGCTGAGAGAGCGGGTGCCCGAGTACTTGGCTGGCTTTCTCTGACGGGAGGGAAACGGAGACCCTCAACGGCATTGAACCCCTTATCCTACGACACTAAACCCCAGATCCAGCTGAAACTCATACAGGGGGAGTTTGGACTGTGAAAAGGGAGAAGTGCACAGAAATTTAGGGGAGTTGCAAAAGATAGGAGGTCTGGTCACGGTGGCGCGCACGCGCACATACACAGGGCGCCGGCACCACAATGAGGACAGATTGCTGATTGTGCTGCTGGCTTTTGCGACTGGGCGGGAGACAGACCCTCCCAACTGTGCCACTTCTAAGTCCACTGGGCCCCTATTTCGGGCGAAACCCTGGAGACCTAGACTCGTGTGGTCCTGGGGCACAGGGGAGCTGGAAAGGCAGCGGTCTAGAGGCACTGTGGGCGCACGCACCCACGCACAAGGACCGCTCCAGCCATTACCCAGTCACGTGAGACTCCGGGGCCGTGGAGGGCGGGGCCGACTGGAAGGCAAGGCGGTCCCTTAAGCCCTGAGACTCCACCCATCCCAAGCTCAACAGAGGCTTCTGTGGTCTTATAAGTAAAAAAGTTTCCCCGACATAGTGAAAATGCCAAGACAAGGGAAGGGATCAAAAACAAAAGAAATGGAGGGAAAAAAACGACTGGATATAGAGTTCAAAACCATTCTTATAAGGTTTTTCAAGAATATGCTAGAAAAGGCGGATAAATTTAGCAAAAGCCTACTAGAGATACAAAAGAGCCAACTAGAGATGCTAGAGATGATGCATAAAATTAGCAAGCCCCAAGAGGAGATGAAAAAGGACCAACTAGAGACACTAACTGATATAAAAAATATAAAGAGTCCTAACAGCAGACTAGAGAAAGGCAAGAATCAAGTAAAAAATTTGAAATATAAAGAAACAGAAAACACTCAACTGGAAAAGCAAGAAGAGAAAAGAATCCAAAAATGTGAATATAATGTAAGGAGACTCTGGGACAGTTTCAAGCGTACCAACATCAGAATTGTGGGGGTACCAGAGGAAGAGAGAGAGCAAGATACTGAAAACCTATTTAAAGAAATAATGACTGAAAACTTCCCACATCTGGTTAAAGAAATGGACTTACAAGTCCAGGAAGCACACAGAACCCCACACAAAAGGAATCCAAAGAGGACCACACCAAGACACATCATCATTAAAATACCAAGAGCAAAAGACAAAGAGAGAATATTAAAAGCAGCAAGAGAAAAACAGTTTATTACCTACAAGGGAGCACCCATACGACTCTCAGCTGATTTCTCAACAGAAACGATGCAGGCCAGAAGGGAGTGGCAAGAAATATTCAACGTGATTAATAGCAAGAACCTACAACCAAGAATAATCTATCCAGCAAGGCTAACATTCAGAATTGAAGGGCAGATGAAGAGCTTCACAGATAAGAAAAAGCTAAAGGAGTTCATCAACTCCAAACCAGTGTTATATGAAATGCTGAAGGGTACTCTTCTAGAAGAGGAAGAAGAAAGAGGTAAAAGCCAAAAAATTATGAACAAATACGTATCTATCAAGTGAATCTAAAAATTAAGTGAATTAAAAATTTGATCAACAGAATAAACTGGTGAATATAATAGAATCAGGAGCACAGAAAGGGAGTGGACTGTTAATTCTTAGAGGGAAAGGGGTGAAGGGTGTACAGGGAGAGACTGGAAAAAAATCATACACCTATGGATGAGATCAATGGGAGGGAGCTAAGGGCAGAGGGAGGGGTGGGAGCTGGGTGGAGGGGTGCTATGGAGGGGAAAAAAGAGAAACAAATGTAATAATCTGAATAATAAAGATTTAATTTAAAAAAAA
>PVJN01024569.1:0-30984 GCA_004026805.1 Lasiurus borealis | reverse complement strand
TTATAGAATGTAATAGTCACATAATTTTATAAACAAAATAATATTATCACAAAACTAAACACATGCATCTGTGGGCAAATAGTCTGCCTCCACCCCCTTTCATCTCAACCAGAATCCCCTTGACAAGAAAGGGAGGAACAGAGCACGGGTGTTTTGTCTTAGACCAACCATCACATTTATTTATGTAGTTGGTTCTTTTCTTTCTTTTTTTTTTTATCTGTTTCTTATGGCTTCCATTAGTACTTTGCCCAATGCCTTAAGGCTTCTTTTGGCTTCCAATGTGTCTGCTCTCACCAGAAAATTTTCTTAAAGTTTTATTTAGTAACTAGAGGCCTGGTGCATGAAGTTGTGCACAAGTGGGGTCCTGTGGCCTGACTGGTGATTGGGGCCAATGGGGCCATATCACTCAGTCCTTAACCAGGTGGCCGGGGAAGGGGCCGGGGGAGGTTGGCCGGCTACAGGAGGTTGGCTGCAGGAGTGCAATGACCACCCAGCCGGCTGAGAGGAGGAACCACAGGAGGTTGACCAACCACGGGAAGTTGGCTATGGAAGCGCCACCAGCGGGTAGCTCCTGTGTTGTGTGTCTGCTGCCTGGTGATCAGTGAACCTCATAGCTACCAGCCGGTCATCAGGTCAGCCAGTTGTCAGGTCAGCCAGTCATAATGGTCACTTAGGCTTTTATATATATAAATATGCTGATTTTGAGTCAGCCTAACACTGGGTCCTGGTATGGTGGGGTTTGGCTAGCTTTGGTTAGACAGTAGCACCAATTCTCAGATTCTCAGGTGTCTCTTTAGTTCTTAGAGAAGTCCGGTTGAACCCTGAAATGAGGACAGTCTTCCCTGGTGTTCAATGGAAAAGGAAATGAGACTGTAACTCTGAGGTAATGCCTGGCATCCTAGTGAGCGTTCTCTCCCACATGAAATTTCAGGTAGCACCTTGGCTATTCTGGTTCCTTTCAGTCACCAGAACAATCTCATTTTACTGACAAAATATCATCTTAATATGATCATTTTTATTTTTATGTAATGGAAAGCTCCTCCCTTCCCCCAGCTTGGGGCCCCATTAAACTTGAAAGCAAGGGTGCGTGCTGGATGTGCTGACACAGTGGATGACATCCTATCTCTTCCTGGCTTTTTTATCTCTACTACCTGCAGCTGCTATTGGTTTAGAGTTGATGGGAATTAATTTAGGGCACTGGCTCTTACCTCAGGGGCCCTTCTCGTGGGTGCATATGCATTTCATGTGGAAAGCTCTGAATATAGTTCCCAGCAATACTTCCTCTGGCTGACCTTGTCCCCTGGTCTTTGAGCATCTAGATTTCTAGATTCTCACTCTCACTCCTACTCAAAGGTTCCCAGCCACCAGAGTGGGACCTGGGCTGTGAGGTGTTTTATATAAGGAAACATTCTTATTCCCACCCTCCACACTCTACCCCTGCACCTCAGAAAGCCAAGTCTCACCCCTATAAAATGGTTCCTTCTCAACATCACACAGTAATTTTCATTACCAAAGAGAACAATAAACTCCTCATTCTAAAACATCTGTATTGTGCCCTCCATAGTAAAGGCACTTAAAATTCTTATTTTATTTTAATATTTAACATGCTGTGTTGGGTAATTTTCTCAAACAGACCCTCAGGGAAAACAAATTGCTTGCAAATTTTATCCCCCTTTCCAACTTTCATCACTCCAACCCTGTTGATAAACTTTTTAAAAATTATGAGACCTGACCTCAGGGAGGGCACTCCAAAACCAAACAATGCATGGTGGGTTGCTGTTCAAACAGCATAGCTCTTCTGTCCACTAAGAAGAGAGAAAACTGGATCAGTGTTGGCGTCTGTAAAGCAAATGAGGAAAAAGAGAAATTGGCAATAAAAGTGAACGTACCATGAATTGTAACTCATTGAAATCAGATGTTCTTATAGGTGATCTACTTAACTGGTAGAGGTAATGGAGATTAACTGACTGGGAGTGCCAAGGGAATCTCACATGCCATCTAATAACCTTTCTGAAAAACGCCAAATAGGCATTTATTTTCATGTCCTTTGAATAATACTTTTAATGTGAGAATAAGTGCCTTGTCAAAGACAGCATCAATACTGTTTATTTTACCAAATGTGGGTTTGCAGTGAGCATTTAGAGTACCTTAAACAAAGGCAAAAGACAAAATATTCCCATATACATGCACAGTTCTTTCCATATGGTCCCAGGCTAAACATGATTTTAAAAGCATATAAATTGCTGGCAGGCTTTAAAGTGGATTGATCATAACTTTGTAGACAGCTGGACTAAACTGAAAAGCTCCCTCTTTAGCCAAAATGTCAAATGAGAATTCATGATTTGTCAAATCGGGATAATCCTGGAAAAGAACATATAATAAGAGATCCACCGAGTTCGAAAACAAAATGGAAACTGTGGTTCCTGGCAGGAACAACTCAGACCGGATACATTTTATAGAGCAGATCAAGATCTGGCCCCGGTGAAGATGACATCGACAAAACAAGAATGAAGACAGGTCATGGGATGTGTGGGCAGATGTCGCGGAATCCAGGCCATGAACCCCAGGCGGCTCAGTCCAATGCCATCTCCTTCCCAAGCTTTCCATTCCTCTTCTGTCTCTCACAACACCCCCTTCTTTGCCCATGGACATCTGTTTCTGTGCAAGAATATAACTAGGATTTTTTTTCAGAGGTGGTTGGATTGAAGCTGAAAATCACGCTCCGCGTGACCCAGGACGCACTTTCTCAGAGCCAAAAGATGCTTTTCCTGGGCAGAGCCAACTACTCACAAATGCACAAAGAAGCCAGTCCTTAAGGATTTCATCACATTTTTTAAGTGTTTTATATGACTGATGCTTTTTCTGCCAGAAGATCTTAACAATGAACCAATCCCTCTGAAACCATGAACCTGTTGGGCCAGCTCAATCCTGGGTGGCATCTCGAGCCTCTCAAACAAAGGCTAATTGTTCTTCCTTTGTGATCACTGTGCAGTCTTGCTATTTGCTATGATGATATTACTTGACAGCGTCCTGTTTTATTTCTGTAACTGTAGACACTGGAATTTCTGATTTCTAAAAATAAGGAGAGTAGGAGAGTTGAATTTTTTCAGATACTCTGCCCCAAGTTCAAGAATGAGGAAGTTGGGAGGATTCCTCTGTTAGGGCCTCAAGGTGAATGAATGTCTTTCTGGTTCTCCTTTTCAGGTTGCTGTATGGTTGAGAATCATTCTTTGTGGCTTTTCACAAAACGGTCTTCAGTTTTACCAGCAACACACAAAACATTGATACGTAGGAAATTCCCTTTCTACTATGTAATCAGAGGAAAATGTTTTCATTGAGAAAGTATAAAGAGAGAGAAACTCCATGTATTAGCACTTACTTCGCACCACTAACTGGCACTGTCTTTTAAGGGTTTTATACACATTATTTCTTTTAGTGAATAAAATACAGACCAGATACATAATTACTTTCTGTATTTAATAGATGAGAGAGATGAGGTATAAGGGAGTTAACTTGTGCAAGGTCATATGTTAGGGAGAGGCAGAGGCATGATTTGATTTTAGAGTTGAAGCCCTTAAAAATGATGTTCATATCTGATTGCTAATTATGGAATAGCTGATGAAAAGCGTCCTATAAGCACAACTTTATGGGCCCAGCACGCTTCCGCTGCGTAACTCTGCTCCCTTATAAGCACAAATTTAGATTAATTCATAAAATTGGGCGAAAATGAAATCTGTCACATGGGTTAGTTGTCAGGACAAAATATAATAATGCACAATTCCTAAAGAATGAAGATAGTTATTGGCATTTTGGAAGAAATAAGGCAGTTACCTGCATGAAAGGTAAAAGCAACATTCCTATTTAGATTATTGATGTTATTGGAAAGCTTTGATTCTTCATTGATGTAAAGAGCTTGACTCCACTGTGTTAGCTCTGCAAAGAATGAAGCAGACATACTGTAAGGAGGAGCACAAAGAAGGGAAAATTAACAAGTGTGCATTTAATTACAAAGTGCTAGGGAAGACAGGGTTGTCTAGCATTTCTAGGAGGGAAGCATGCCTCCTCCCTGGAGCCTGGGGAAAGCCCTGCAGGCCCAGCCAGTGGAAGCTGGCACTGTTATCTTCATGGGGCCCCCAGGCATGTGCTTGCTGCCTAAGAGAGTGATTATGACAAAGGACAAATCATGTTCTCATGTTTTCTTCATTATTTAATGTGGTTAAGAACCCTGTCATTTGAGCTTTCTGTACAAACTAGAATGAACATGTGAACCCTGTTTAACCTTTTTTTTTTTTGACAGTCATACAGTTTAGGGGGTCTTTTCCTCCTTCTAATTGTCATTGAGACCTCAGAGATTTTAATCTCTGTCAGAAGAAGTTGGAAATTTTCATTTTGACTGTCCATGAGAACTTAAAAGTTTTTAATTCACTTGCCCTTGATAATTTGCGGAGGATTTCTTTAAGGTCTACTGATGAACCGTGTCTGAACAGGAAAATGAGCCAGGTAGTAACATATCCATTGATCTGCTAGGTACTTATATTACTTTTATCCCCAAACTTAGAATGAAATGTCATAATAGGTGGTTCACAGGCTCTAATAAATGGTGTAAATGTGTATTAAGTCCCCACCAGGCTTCATACTGAAAGAAAAAGAATGAGTGGCTTCTGAAAACAACGTCCCCTGTTGTTTCAAACATCCCTCACTCATTTAGAATAAGTTGAGTTGATACCGTTGTAATAAATTTAAGCTAGCCAGCATTGGCATCCAGTAGAAGATTTGATTTTATCATGTATCAGAATGTTTTACTCCCCAAGATACTGGATTCAGTGCCAACTCAAGGATCAATGGTTGTTCCAGAAATTCTATGATGGTTGAAAGGCATTGCTTAGGGAGTGCAATTGGATGGCAGAGGGTCTTGGGACTTTTCTTGAAGCTGTGTTAGTAAGCACACCAATTTTAAGTATATGTTTGTTGGGGAAGATAGGATAATGGAGTTTATGCTGACTAAATTCATTGTCCAGTCCAAATCACTTCCATGCCATAACTCTTGAAGGTCCAATGTGTGGCAGAAACCATAGATGAGAGGTTGCAAGGACTGAAATCACACCCCTCTGATGCTGATGCTCTTGAGTGCATCTTCTCTAGCATGGGGAGTAGTGCCAGGGTTATGTGAAGAGAAATGCTGCCAACTCAAGGAAGTTTGTGAAGACAGAGTAAGACCATCGGGCAAGCTGATGTCTTGCCAGAGCACTGAAGCTCATTCCCCTTGACTCTACCAGATCCTGCCAAGTCCGGTGTGTTGCTACTGTTCAGCAATATACCTTTATTTCCTTTTCCAAAAGAGGTATTCTGAGTTTTCTGTATTTATTACAGAGAAAAGCAAAATGTACTTTGCTAAGTATACACATGACCCTATAATGGTGTTTGTGATGAAAATGCTGCTGACAACAGGATCCTCCAAGCCCGGAGCACAAAATGCTAGGATTGTCACGGTCTATGGATGAATCTGTAATTTAGCAGAATCTGTCTTTTCTACTGTCAATCATGCCTAGTTCCCCATCAGGCCATCACTTTGGACACTCTGATGCTTGAGGGCACGTTATTTAATCATGCCAACTTAGTTTACACATCAATTAAGTAGGATTAAGGATAATCAGTGATGTCACGGAGCCAATTCACACTGACTCCTGAGAATGAATGTTACATTTTCAAGAATTTTGTGAGCTGGTTGATGTCACTGATGAGCCATAGTGGGACCAGTTACACCATCAAACACAAAGCTCACATCAGGGCTTCCCTCCTTACCCCCAAGAATCAGTTGTTAAAGTTTCCCTGCACAACCCTCAAAACAGCAATCCCATGAGTGTGCTGTGAAAATTAAATGATTTAATGTGTATAAAGCAGTGTCTGATCACAGGAAGTTCTCCAACAACAGCAGCCATATTATTAGCGCTAACATTATTCTACATAAGCTATGCCTTAGACTGTTTGGTTTTCCTAGTTTCTTCCGTTTTCCTAGTTTGCCATTATTTGCCTATTAGTTTCCTAGGACTGCCATAGCAAATTACCACAAGTTGGGTGACTTAAGACAATAAAAATGTATTATCTCATAGTTATGGAGGCCAGAAGTCCAGAATCAAGATGTTGGCAGGGTCATACTCCTTCTGAAACATGTAGTGAAATCTTTTTTCTTTCTAGCTTTTGGTAGTTCCACTGGAATTTTTTCATTGAACTTTTTGGGGTGACATTGGTTAATAAAATTATATAGGTCTCAAGTGTACAACTCTATAGTACATCATCTGTATATTGTAAAGTGTGTCCATCACCCCAAGCCAAGTGTCCTTCCATCACCATTTATCCTTCCTATATCTTCCTCTCCCTCTCCTTCTCCCTGCTCTTCCACTCTGGTAATCACCATGATGCTGTCTCTGTTTGTGAATTGTTTGAGGTGTTTGTTTGTTTGTTTCTTAATTCCTTCACCTTTTTCACCTAGCCTCACAAACTCCCCTCCCTTCTGACAGCTGTTAGTCTGTTCTCTATCTATGGGTCTGTTTCTGTGTTGTTTGTTAGTTTATTTTTGTTCATTAGATTTCATATATGACAAGTATTGGTGAGGATGCTGGACATATTTTTTACATTTCTTTGCTTCCAACTATGCATCTCCCATCTCAGCTATAGTCGTCACGTGACATTCTTCATGTATGTCCCCATCTTTACATGGCTGTCTTTCGATAAAGACCATACATATTGGATTAGAGGCCCAAACTACTCCATTATGACCTCATTTTAACAAATTACATCTGTGATCCTATTTCCGAATAAAGTCACATTCTCAGGTAATGAGGGTCAACATAACTTTTCTGAGGGGACACAATTCAACACATAATATCTATCCAGTATCAGTCTTTCATTTGCCTTTACAACATTGCTCACCTTTCCTCTGCTGATAGTCTGTTTCAGTTTGCACTTTCGTTATAAGACATTTTAATGTTGAAAAAAATTATTGCTTTAGGCTACTGTTGGAGTGGCTTACACTACTAATAAAGAAACAATCTAGCCCTAGCTGCTTTGCACAGTGGAAAAAACGTCGGCCTGTAGACTGAAGGATCCCAGTTTGATTCTGATCAAGGGCACATGCCAAGGTTTCAGCTGGATCCCCAGTAGGGGGCATGCAGGAGGCAGCTGATCAATGATTCTCTCTCATCATTGATGTTTCTATCTCTCTCTCCCCCTCTCCCTTCCTCTCTGAGGTAAAAATTATTTTTTAAAAAAGAAACAATCTACATTTATAGAGCATTAAACATTAGGCATTTAGATGTACAAAATACAGAGATGCATAAAAGATGGAGTGAATAATGGAGATGAATATGCAAATAAATGTGTCTGCACCATATGTTATGGTAGACGCATGCCTGTGTGTGGAACCTGAGAGGCATAGAAATGCAGGGGTGAGTAGGGAGGGAAGGCCAGAAAAGCTTCACTGAGATGATTTCCACTGGTTGGGGAGAGAGAGGAGCAAAGGTTATGTATTCAGTTCCTTAGCTTCCAGCAGATAAGCTGATATTTTAAAAGCCATTTTCTACTGCTAAGTTATACAAACCTTTGGAGGTCATGCTGCCCAAGTAGTAGATACAGATGCCAGTGTTTATCTTTTAAGCCAGTGAAAATCATAGATTATCAAGGTTCTTCACACAGGTGGACTGTCTGAGTCCTAGATTTATTGTGTTGTGCTCTAAGGATATTTTTTAAGGCTTTCCATATATTTATCAGATATATAACCTGCAATTATTGGTTCCTTTATCCTGCCTCAAAATACTTAATGATTTTCCTCATGTATTGAGTTAAACTACCAAAAATGTCAGAAGTGATGTAGGAAACCTGTATCCGAATCTATGGATGGGAAAAATAAACACCACTAATAAGCAATCATGAAAGAGTCAGTAATAATATAATGTAAGAAGAAAAGGCTTTGGAGTCAGAAAGCTCAGAAGTCGAAATCTGGCTCTATGTTTTATGAGCTATGTGACCTTTACCAGTAATAATGTTATCTCATATGGTCATTGTAAAAATAAAATGAAATGACATGGAGAGACAGATTGGGCACTAGAATCAGAATGAAGCTCAGATTTCATTTGCTAAGTTAGGTTTCTATATCAACAAAATGAGGATAAAGTAATACACATTACAGAGAAATAGATATGAGTTGATATAATCCATTCTCAGATGACAACCTAGTCCTGACCACCAGGCTTCTGTCACAACTATTCAACTCTGCTGTGGTAGCAAGAAAGCAGCCATAAACAATATGTAAATAAAACCTGACTATGTTAAAAAAAAAAAAAAACCCACATATGAACACTATAATTTGAATTTCACGTAATATGCATGTGTCATAAAATATTCTTTTTATAACCACTTAAAAATTTAAAAATCTTTCTTACTCATAGTGTGCCAAGCTGTGACATATACTATTATGGAACATCCTCAGTATTTCTGGATACCATATTTGGTTAGATGTTGATAATGGCTGCTTGCTATTGGATTTTTGTTGTTGTTACTTTATTTTTATTTTATTGTTTAAAATATTACAAATAGTAGTATATATGTCTCCCTTTTATCCCCATTGACCTTCTCCTGGCCTTTCCTATCCCCTCCCTTCTCCCACCCCGCACATGCCCTCACTCCTCCCGACCTCCACCCAGCGTCTTGCATACATTGGTTATGCTTATATGCATGCATACAAATCCTTCAGTTGATCTCTTACTTCCTCACACTCCCCAATGTTCTTTGGCCTTCCTGCGTTAATTTGACAATCTTAGAAGTTTTATCTATTGGGTTTTTGTTGTTTATTTGTTTATAATATACCTGGGGTATTTACCATGATTTGGTTCCAGGGACATTATCTGAACTAGCTTATTTAACACTTCTGAAACCACTAGAAGATATTTTTCCCTTCTCAGCTGATGAATAAAATAAAATTGTAATGGCAAAATAAATACTTATCAGTTGCCTGCTTTACTTCAGGAAATTCTTGGTAGGGAGGAAAAGCTGATCATATGAGGTCACTGCCCTCATAGAACATACATTCTGAAGAGAAGCTACAAAATAAACAAATGAAAATAATCAAATCGTAAAATCCTTACAGATTATGACAAATTTTATGAAGGAAACAGGAATGTGGATATAATGGGGAAAATTATCCAATAAATTTTTTTTAATCTATTTTGTTGAAAGTATTACATATGCCCCTATTTACCCCATTGACTCCATCCAACTCACCCCCGCCCCCCACTCTAGGACTTCACCACCTTATTGTCTGTGTCCATGGGTTATACATATATGCATACAAGGTCTTTGGTTGATTATCTCCCAGCCAATCATCCACCTACTCTCCCCTGCCTTCCTTTGAAGATTGTGCCCTTGGATAGTGTGTTCAAGGAAGGTTTCTGCATTGGTGACATTAGAGCAGAGATCTAAAGATTGAGAATGGAGTCATGGAAGAAGTCAGGGCAAACCTTCAAGGATGGCATAGGTTTGACAACACATATCCTATCTAATAAAAGAGTAATATGCAAATTGACCACACCTCCACTACAACCACAAGCCACGCCCACCAGCAATGTCCACTAGCCAATCAGAGCAAGTATGCAAATTGACCCAACCAAGATGGCTACAGCCACAGAGAGAGCAGGAGGGAGGCTTGGGTTGCCCTTGGCAATGGAGGAAGCCAAGCTTTTCACACACCCTGGCCAGCCCAGGCCACAACTTAAGGCAACAAAGTTTCAATGGCTGCCACTACAGAGCCAGCAGAAGGTTTGGCTATGCTCCAGGCTACAAAGTTTCAATTGTAGAAGATAAGTAAATCCCAGATACCAGGGCCTCTGCTTGGGTCACTGGGTGGCGTGGCTGGCCTGCAAACCACCACAGGCCCCTCACCCAGGCCATCCCATGCCCGAAGGGAACACCCACCCTTTGGGGCAAACCAGCTGGCCCCCGCCCGTGCACCAGGCCTCTATTCTATCTAATGAAAGAGTAATATGCAGATTGACCATCACTCCAACACACAAGATGACTGCCCCCATGTGGTCAAAAGATTCTACTCCCATGTGGACACAAGAAGGCACCACAAGATGGCCAGCAGGGGAGGGCAGTTGGGAGGAACCAGGCCTACAAGGGAGAGCAGTTTGGGGTGACCAAGTCTGCAAGGGAGGGCAGTTAGGAGTGACCAGGACAGCAGAGGAGGGGAGTTGGGGGTGACTGGGCCTGCAGGAAAGGGCAGTTAGGGGTGATCAGGCCCACAGGTTAAGGCAGGTAGGGGCAAACAGGCTGTCAGGGGAGCAGTTAGGAGGCATCAATCAGGCTGGCAGGGGAGTAGTTAGGGGTGAATAGGCTGGCAGACAGAAGCAGTTAGGGACAATCAGGAAGGCAGGCAGGTGAGTAGTTGGGAGCCAGCAGTCCTGGATTGTGAGAGGGATGTCCAGGTAGGATCGGGCCTAAACGGGCAGTTGGACATCCCTCCAGGGGTCCCAGATTGGAGAGGGAGCAGGCTGGGCTGAAGGACACCCTTCCCCCTCATGCATGAAATTCAGGCCTCTAGTCAATATAATGAGTAAGATAGACAGAATGGGGAGAGGTGAAATTGGAGAGGTAAGCAAGGCAATTTATGTAAAGCTAATAAGTCATTCCAATAGATTTGCTTTTTATTAAAAATAATATAGGAAGTCATTAGAGTAGTTTTAGAAGGAGAGTAGCTACTGTGTGGATACTGGTTCATATAGATTCAAATTCAGGAATCAGGAGTCCAGTGAAAAAGCTATTGCTGCAGTCCTGGAGGGAGATAATGATGGCTTGGACAGGGAGGTGACTACGATCACGGAGAGAAGTAAATGGAATTAAGATAGACTTTGGATACACAACTGTTAGGAGTTGCTACAGACTTCTGGTTTACATATTTGGGTGGATTGTAGTATGATTTATTGATGTATCAATATACCAAATTTGGGTAGAAAGTCATGATTTTTCACAGTGACATTAAAAATGCCAATTCTACTGTATATGTATGTGCATATTGCATGTCAATGGTTGACTATATGATTCTGGAATTAAAACAGTGGTTAGAAACTAGAGATATAAATGTGAGAGGCATCAGCTGGTCAAAGCATCTAGGGAAAATATAGGTGGAAGCCCAGGGAAAAGACTCTGGACATTACAAATTAAGTATTTGAGAACTGAGGATTGGCAATGCGGTAAAAGCCTGAAGTGACCAGAATCGATATGAAGAAAGTGTTTTGAAGGGGAAGAATGAATTAGTTAATTAGGTTATTTAGTGCATTCTGGAGAGAAACATATCCAACATAGGTATTAGTAAATACCTATTCTTCTAGGACTTAGAATTATATTCTCTTCTTATGCAGCCTAAGGGCTTTCTACAGTGTCATGCTTGTGAACTAACAAACAAATTTCCCACTTCACTCATGTATTCATCTGTCTTAATTCAAATTCAGGTACTCCTCTTAATGCCCACAATTGCCTCTCAATTCAGTTGATAAGGCTCTATTTTAATAGATATTTTAAGTTTTTCAGGATATTATTTATTTTATATCATGTTTCTGCCTTTGAATTTGGTGCTGAATTATTTGTTTAAATACTAATGAATTATCAAAAATAATTTACAGTCAGCTATTCTTCTAGTTTTCCTTTTTAATTTCAAGATAGAACAAACATGTTTTTATATGCCCTTTCCAACTTCATAATTTTTATTCTATTTAGATATTTAAAATAAGAAATATGAAATTGTTTCTTATTCCTTTGTTAAAATGGAATAAAATCTAAAGCAATTATACTTATTCTAGAAATACAAAAGAGAACTTTGGCACTGTCCTTTAAGAGTAAAGGGTATATTTTATAGTACTCACCCATAATTAATAATTGTGTATCTTGGTTTTGTAATTAAATTGGCACTGTAAAATATTACTCGTAATTATGTGAGTTAAATACTGCAATTCAATATAAAGGTTATATAGTCATAAAATAGATTCATAATTGGAAAGTAAGGCTAATTGCATATAAGACAAGTGGAAAAGAAGGAAATTATGAGACACTGTAATAATGATTTCATGGACGATTATAAATCTAGTAGGATAATGATGTAACATGATGCTTCAGAACTTAAAATGCCATTAAAAGACCAGCTCAGAGCAAAATAGATTTAAACTATCAACAAATTACAACTTAGTTTTAAGTTATCTAAAATATATATTTAAAATTAAGTTAATAATTTATAAAATTCACAATAAATACATGAAATAACTGGGTTAAAATGTTAATATACTTTTTAAGATATATAAAAATATCACATAGCTCAAACACATTCAAACACATACATACACACACATACAGACACACAACTTCCAATAGTCCCCGATACAAGTTTATTTTATGTATAAATCACTAACATTGATCAACAAGGAAAAAAAATTAAGAACTCACTCTAACCCATCCATGTGTGTGTGTGTTGTATATCTTTGCACAGAGCTGAAGAAAAATTTATTTCATTATGATTTAAATAATCCCTTACACCTCTATATTCCATTATTCTATTTGATTTTCTATATAACATTTACCTTTGAATTATGCAACCAGCTTTTCTTTTCTTTATTTTAAGCTTTATGTTTAAATTTTTTTGACATATGCTTTTTCTTTAAGCCTTTCAAAGTGATCTCAGACACTGCTAGAGCTTTATGGGGCTAAATTCCAGTAGTAAATAGGAAATGCATCATTTAATTCCTGCACATTAAGCCAGCCAAACTTTATTTAAGGTCAAGTCAACATTTATTGACTCTCAGCTGTGTATATAGATATCTCATCCTTGGCATCAAATTTACACAATCCTTACCTACCACTGAGACTCATGAAACAGCCAAAGGACACATTTACAGAGCAATAAATGTAAAATGTAAGATAATAGCGTAGCTAAGAATCTCTGCTCATAATATGTGCTGAGGAGCACCAAGAGACAGCTGATAGAAATATCCAGGCTGCTTTAGAACTTTTCACCCCATATTTCTCTGTAGATGAGTAACCCTGGGAATTTTCTCTTTTTCATGCATGTTTAACATTTCAATAATATGTCTTTGCTGTTAATGGCAGATTGACTATTAAATTAGCCACATCTTAATTTATATTGAATAAAGATGTATTGATTAAATAATCAAAGATTGCCTATAAAAATAATGTTTTAACCAATGGTTTTTTAAAAAATATATATGTTTTGTATATGCTTCAAGGAGTTTGTATTTTAGAAAAATTAAGATAACCTTGTGGGGAATTAATAAGCCATATTTTGGGTAAATTATTGGTATTCAGAAAGTAACATCTAGGGAATGTAATGCAGTGAATGATTTTGTCATAGAGAAAGGAACTAAATAAATCTTATTTTAAGACATTACAGAATTTCAGAGCTCAAAAAAATCTTAGAGATTATAAAATATGAATCTTATTTTATAGGCTAAAAAAACAGAGGCTCTCAGAAGTAAATTGTGTTTCTGCACTTGTTTCAAACTGAGGCCCTGACTTCCAATTCTGTGCTCTTTTGGCACGTGATGAGGTCAATAATAAACTTCTGTTGAAAAATTATTAACCAAAATAATGAATGTTTCTATAGTTTTTGTTCTCTACAGATTGCCAACAAGAGACTGTTTTCATTACATATTATCTTATTAAGTTCACAAAGTTCACTTCTATTCCAAAATACACATTATTGTTCTTTTGAACTCTATAAATGTAGGACAAAACTTTGTGAATTTCAATATTCAGTGTTATGCATTAAAAGGTATCAGTGGACCCAGCTGGTGTGGCTCAGTGGTTGAGCATCAAACTATGAACCAAGAGGTCACAGTTTAATTCCCTGTTAGGGCACATACCTTGGTTGCGGACTGAATCCCCAGTAGGGGGCATACACAAGGCAGCCAATTAATGATTCTCTCTCATCATTGATGTTTCTTTCATTCCTTCTTCCTGCATCTCTGAAATCAATAAAATTCTTTTATTATTTTTAAAATTTCTTTATTGATTGAGGTATTACATATGTGTCCTTATCCCCCCCATTACCTTCCACTCCCCCACACATATCCTCAACCCCCTTGTTGTCTGTGTCCATTGGTTAGGCTTATATGCATGCATACAAGTCTTTTGGTTTATCTCTCCTTCTTACCACCACCCTTCTCTACCTTCCCTCTGAGGTTTGACAGTCAGATAGATGCTTTTCTGTCTCTGGATCTGTTTTTGTTTATCAGTTTATGTTGCTCATTATATTCCACAAATGAGTGAGATCATGTGATATTTATCTTTCTCTAACTGGCTTGTTTCACTTAGCATAACACTCTCAATTTCCATCCATGCTGTTGCAAATGGCAAGAATTCCTTCTTTTCTTGCCATAGCGTGGTATTCCATTGTGTAGATGTACCACCGTATTTTAATCCACTTATCTGTTGATGGACACTTAGGCTGTTTCCAAATCTTAGCTATAATGAATTGTGCTGCTATGAACATAGGGATGCATATATCCTTTCTGATTAATGTTTCTAGTGTCTTGATATATTCCTAGAAGTAGAATCACAGGGTCAAATGGGAGCTCCATTTTTAGTTTTTTGAGGAAACTCCATACTATTCTCCACAGTGGCTGTATCAATCTGCATTCCCAAAAGTAGTTCACGAGGGTTCCTTTTTCTCCACATTCTCGCCAGCACTTATCGTTTGTTGATTTGTTGATGATAGCCATTCTGACAGGTGTGAGATGGTAATGCATTATCATTTTGATTTGCATCTCTCTGATGATTAGTGACTTTGAGCATGTTTTCATATGATTCTTGGCCTTCCTTCTGTCTTCTTTCAAAAAGTATCTATTTAGGTCCATTGCCTATTTTTTTATTGGGTTGTTTATCTTCTTTTCGTTAAGTTTTAAAAAATAAAAATAAAAAATCTATGAGTGGGCACATATCTATGTAGGCAGGTAAGAACAATGGGACATGGTGTCTAAGTTCAAGCAATGGTTCTTTTTATAAAATATATTTTTATTGATTTCAGAGAGGAAGGGAAGGAAGAGATAGAAACATCAATTATGAGAGAGAATCATTGATTGGCTGCCTCCTGCACACCCCACACTGGGGATGGAGCCTGCAACCCAGGCATGTGCCCTTGACTGGAATCGAACCTGGGACCCTTACTGACCCTCTACCCACTGAGCAAAACTGACTAGAGCCCTAGCAATGATTCTTGATAAATTTCATTTATGTGACATAAACAACTCTACCTTTAAATTACTACCAGCATTGGAAGAGTTATTTTATTGTTGTGTTTATTTTTTTAATTCACATGCCCACAATATAGGATCAGTTAGTGCTGAGCTTTTCCATAAGATGGATTTCTATAAAGGCTCTAGGAAAACCAATATTAAAGAAGAGTGGCAAGTTCTGTTTTATGAAGAACTTCATCAGATGGAATAAAAAGAGTACTGTCACAAAGTTTGGTGTCATTTTTTCCAAAGACTTTACCATCTTTGTTAAAAATATTTTTCAGAGTTCTGCTTACTTTGATGTCATATTTTTGTATCTTTGGTCTTCCTATGCTAACAAGAGAGAATTAAGGAGGCATATGTCCAAAAGTAATTTCAAACACCAACACATTACTGTATTTCACAAAAGTTCTACTCAACCTTTACTTTTTAATGCAGCTGAAGTTACATTCTCCTTTAAAAATGATAAAGACCCAGGCGTGAACTCATTCATGTATATCCATAGTGAACAATTGTCATGATTATCCTACTTAAGAGTCACTGAGGACTTTTACACTCCCTTTATGTTTAGAAGAAAAAAAAATAAGGGGACTCTAAGTAGATATATAACTTACATCTGATATGTTTGGAGGGTCTACAAAACCACAATAAGATCTCTTCCTCTGGGAGAGAAACCAAGATGGCAGGATAGGTAAACACCTGAACTTCCTGCCCTGCACAACAACTTCAGAACTACAACTAAAAGACAAAACGGACACAGCCAGAACCTCAGGAATTCTGGCTGAGTGAAAATCCTACAACTAGAAGGAAAGAGAAAAACACATTGAGTCTCAGAGGAGATGTGGAAAGCAGAGGTACTGAGGCATGCATGCAGAGAGGGAGGTGCACGTACAGAGAGGGCTGGCGACTGAATACATGGCTGGCTATTTCAAGCCAGAGGGAGACACAGATCCTGAGTGCTCTGAACTGCACTTCTGGGTGAGATTCTGGGGACCCAGACTCATAAAGGGAGAAACTGGACTGTCTGGCAGCAGGCAGAACTCAAGGGCACCTTTCTCTCAGAGGTGCTTGCAGTGACTACTGCAGGACACTGAGACCCAAGGGCCCCTTAGGACAGGGCTGATGGGAAGCCATTCTTGCCTCTTATGCCCTGAGACTCAGCACCACCTAAGCGGTGCACAGAAGCTTTTGCATATGAATGGCCTGGTCCCTTGAATTCTAAACTTACCTATCAAACTGCAGCTGAGTCAGAGAAACCCAGAACATCCAAAAGAAGGCCCAAGGTCCCATACCAGCTTGCATTGCTTCACAGCTGGGCCTCCTCTGGGCACCTCCAAAACCGAACCAAAGACGAGAAATCTGCAGATCTCTCTATAGCTCCTGCTGGGTGGCCTCAGGCAGAGGCTAAATTAGCACCTCTTCGAGATCCAAGAGCCATTGTACCCAGGGGTCAGAGTAGGACCATCCACATTACAACTCCTCAGATCCATAAGGGACACACTCAATGAGCAGACTCAGTGAGCATCAAAGCCCCACTGAAGCAAGTCTTGCTTCATAAGGGTATTTCTAGCACAGAAGTTTTCCCATCATAGACACAGCTGATCCTCACAGCCAATTGGCCTGGAAGCCAATTCCTCCCAGTGATACCAACAACAATCAAGGATTAACTATAACAAGACTGTGCACACAGCCCGCAAAGGGGTGCACCAAGGGAGTCCACATCAGGTAACTGGAGAAGCTTAGCCACTGAGCCCTATTGGATATCTAGTACACAAAGCCACTCTATTAACTCAGGGAAGCAGCCAAAATCAGAGACAAAAAAAAGCAACACATCACAAATGAAAGAAATGGAGGAAAGCAAACAACTGGATATAGAGTTCAAAAACCACAGTTATAAGGCTTTTCAAGAATTTTCTAGAAAAAAAAACAATAAATTTAGTGAGACCCTCAAGGATATGACAAAAGATCAACTAGAAATTAAGCATACACTGACTGAAATTAAAAAAAATAATATACAGAGATCCAACAGCAGACTAGAGGATCAAAAGAATCAAGTCAAAGATTTGAAAAACAAAAACAAAACAAAAAATAAAGAACACTCAACCAGAAAAGCAAAAAGAAAAAATAATCCAAAAATATGAAGATAGTGTAAGGAGACTCTGGGAAAATTTAAGTGTACCAATATCCAAATTATTGGTGTGCAAGAAGAGAGAGAGCAAGATATTGGAAACCTATTTCAAGAAATAATGACAGAAAACTTCTCCCACCTGGTAAAAGAAATAGATTTACAAGTTCAGGAAGCACAGAGAACCTCAAACAGAAGGAATCCAAAGAGTACCACACCAAGACACATCATAATTAAAATACCAAGAGCAAAAGACAAAGAGAGAATATTAAAAGCAGCAAGAGAAAAACAGTCAGTTACCTACAAGGGAGCCCCCATACAACTGTCAGCTGATTTCTCAACAGAAACTATGCAGGCCAGACAGAAGTGGCAAGAAATATTCAAAGTGAGGAATAGCAAGAACCTTCAACCATAATTACTCTACCCAACAAAGCTATCATTCAGAATTGAAGGTCAGAGCTTCACAGATAAGAAACAGCAAAAGGAGTTCATCACTGCTAAACCAGTATTATAAAAAATGCTGAAAGGTATTCTTTTAGAAGAGAAAGAAAAAGAAAAAGGTAAAGATAAAAATTATGAACAACAATTACATATCTATCAACAAGTGAATCTAAAAATCAAGTGAATAAAAAATCCCATGAACAGAATAATCTAGTGAATATAATAGAATCAGGGGCATAGAAAGGGAGTGGACTGACAATCCTTGGAGAGAAAAGGGGTGTAGGAAGAGACTGGACAAAAATGATATACCTATGGATAAGGACAGTGACAGGGCAAAGGGTAAAGGCATGGGGTGAGAACTGGGTTGAGTGAAACTGTAGGGGGAAAAAAGAGGAACAACTGTAATAATTAAACAATAAAAATTTTTTTAAAAAAAGATCTCTCCGTCTGATCAGCTTCTGGTGCTGATCTTGTTATGATTTAGTTATTCAAAAATTTTAATTCACTTGACAAAGGCACTTTGACCAATTGCAGAGCTGTTCTATATGACTCATGGCCATAATTGTATTTGTTTCATAGCATGTTGCAAGATCCTTTGTGTGGGGAAGTTATGATGAATATTTCTACCTCTTAGTTGAAAAAAATAAACATTTTTTAAGACCAAGGAATTACCCTAGATGTAAGACTGCATATCTAAATATTTCAAAATTTAAGAATTTACTAATATAAATGCTATGTATTCTGTGCAAGTAGAGTGAAAGTCCACAGGATTAGCAGGACATAACTTGGCATTGACTTAATTATACAGTAGGGAAATAGTAAGGTATAGTGCTTAAAGACTCTGGGCCAGATGGTCAGTAGCTCTATCATTTCAAGTATATATCTTAAATTCTTTAAGCCTCAATTTAGTTATCTGTAAAAGGGGAAATATGACCAACTCTTGTGGATCTAAGTAAGAAAACATTTTTAAGTTGATTAGCACAATGCCTGAGAAAGAATAAGTGTCAATAAAAGTTAGTTGTTTTACTATTATTTTTATTTTACTACTACTATTATTTAAAATATATTTCTTTTTAAATATTTTTTATTAATTTCAGAGAGGAAGGGAGAGGGAGAGAGATATATATAAACATCAATAATGAGAGAAAATCATTGATTGGCTGCCTCATGCTCGCCCCACCTGGGAGTTAAGCCCACAACCTGGGCATATGCCTTGACTGAGAATCAACCTCCTAGTTCATAGGTTGACACTCAACCACTGATCCATGCCAGCTGGGCTCAACAGATATTTCCATATTCAAGAATGCACACAGCAAATAAAACAGTAGATAATATTTAACTAAAAAGGAAAATATTTTAATCTAAAAAAGGGTTATTTTTTTCAAACTAAACATCAGGTAATCTCATTTATTGCTATAAATTATAGAATTGCATAGTATTTAGAAAGCTCAGGATAGTGCTTATTTTTAGGATACTACAGGACAGGCAAGAACACTTATAAATGCTTTGAATAAAGAGGGTTTTGAGTGTAAAATGAAATTGACTATAATATATTAATAATCAGAAATATGGCTCTGACGATAATTTCTACATAGCTATGAGGTCATAATGCATTCTTCCAGATTATAAGGAAGATTTTGTTGATGCTGCTTCATCCTAGTGCTAGCTAGACCGACAAGCTTCTATAGGCAAACAGGCATATACTATATATATTAATTAACTATGTAACTGTGCCCCTGGATTGATGTGGGACAATCTTCTCTGAAATCATACTTCCTGGATGGTTTCCAGATTCACAAATGAGGGGAAGGGCATTTTCTCTGTGGGACACATTTACTGCCTGACATTAGTACATCATGGATGTGGGAGTTTGGTGATGTCTCTCCCACCAGCACCTAACCCCTCTGAGTCTCTAATTCAGGATTAGAGAAACTGTGTCTGGTTAGAGGGGGAAAGACACAGAGGCAACACAGTGACCACTGTCAGCATGAGAAGATTTGTTGTGCTCATTCGGAGCAGGGGGCTGAAAAGTAGCTCTTCATTCCATCTTCTAGAATCTGAAGCCACTAACTCACCTTTCCCTCCTCCCACTAGCCTGATTTGTACTCCCCCACAAGTTCCCTGGGGGAAAAGGGGAAAAGCTGATTGGAATTGGTTAACTAACAGCCTGACCAAAAAAAAAAAAAAAAAAAAAAAGGCGAAGCAGACAGGACTCATAAGAGATGGTAAAGTGGTAGAAAGACAGGAAGGACTTGAGGGGAGAAGATAAGGAAGATGGCAGTATGACCTAAAATGGTGAGCTGAGGGTAAACGTGAGGAAAAAATTACATCATTAGGATCCCTGGCATGAACTGAATTTTCGTTGTGTAGATGGATTACACTTTTTTACCTTTCCAATTATTATGAATATAAGGACTTTCACTTGTATCATCCTGTTATTCAGCTTGGGCTGCTGTAGCCAATTAATTCAGAATGGGTGGCTTCAAGGACAAACTGATCTTTCTCACAGTTTTGAAGGCTGAGAAGTTCAAGATCAAGGTGCTTAAAGATTTGGTACTTGGTGAGGACCCTATCCCTGGCTTGTAGACAGCTTCTAGTCCCACCGTCCCCTTATAAGGGCATTGATTCCATCAGGGAGTTTTGTTCTTGTGACTTCATTCAAACTCATATCCAAATACCACCATATTGAGGATTAGAGCATCAACATGGGAATTGGGACACAAATATTTGGTCCATGACAATAATGCTATGGCTGGCTCAGGAAAAGTAAGAGCTGAAGGGAGGAGGCATGATTTGTTAAGAGGGCTGACTTTTCCACTCCCCATCTTTGGTTGTAAGTTTTCCCACTAGTTTTATATAATGATGTAATTTAGTGTATAAAAATAGTATATTTCAACCATAAAACATTATTTCTGTAATAAAGAAATAGCAGAAATGGCTATTTTTCCCATTTTCCTTATTGAATGTGAGTAATGCTGTGTATTCACATTCTCAAGACTCATTCCTATACTTATCTGTTTCTTTCCATTTCAGAAATACGGTGACCCTAAAGGCATTGTATATTCTGGGTGATAGCGTCTTCAAAAGCACGGACAGACTCACGTTTAAATCTTAGCTCTATATCTGAGGTTGAACTAAATAAACTTTCTCTAAATCATTTGCTCATCTGTAAAATTACAGAGTTGGGAAAATGTAAGAGAATTTAGCACATTGCTTGGCACATGATATGCATGCATTGAATGACAGACAATAAAGTCTTACTGACAGTTTTGTTAGTATTTTCTGTTTTCCAGTATTTAGAAAGAGCTGCTAAATTAAGATTTTGCCATTATACTAACACTAGAGGCCTGGTGCACACAATTCATGCATGGATAGGATCCCTAGGCCTGACCAGCAATCAGAACTGATCCCCTTCTGCTGCCGACTGGGACCTCCCTTCTCCAGCTGCCAGCCAGGACCTTCCTTCATTCTGCCACCTCCTGGCGTCAGTGCATTGGCAATCAGTCTCCCAGTTGAACTCCCAGGGGGACAATTTGCATATTAGGCTTTTATATAGATAGATAATCAAAATTATAGATTTGCTCTGCTGAGATTAAGGTAATTTAAGTTAAGCAAACTTACAGATTCCCCTGAAAAAACTATATCAACACAAATAAATGCTATATCTGCACAAATGAGATGCTTTTGATCTATCTTTAGAAATCTACTTCTCAATTCATTCTATTCGTTGAATGTTACTATATTTTCTAGGAGTTGTTATCTCTTCCTCCTCTTCGCTTACCTTACCCTCTCACAATTAGTCAAGTCCTTTTAATTCTATTCTATCTTGAAACTCATCCTCTCTTCCCTAGTTTAGTTTTTTGTTTATTTGTTTTTTCACTGATACTTTCTAACTCATGCTTTGTACCTTTTGTACCTTGGCATTTTAAAATAACAAATCTGATTGTGTTTCTCACTCCTAAAACCTGCTGGTGATTCTCTATGCCTTATGGAATTGATTAAAGATCACTAGGTTGGCCTGCCATATACTGCTAGTTGTCTTCTACTTATTGCCTTTCCTTTAGTAATTGAACCTCCTCCCACCCACCCACCCATTTTAAGAGGCACATAGCTGCCCACAATGAGGGTTCAATTCCCCAGCTTCCCTTGTAGTTCATTATGGCTATATGCCTCAGTTCTGGCCAAAGGAATGGAAGGAAAAGTGTCATGTATTACTTACACTAAGTATCCTTAGAGGGTGGTAATTTGCCCTTCTTAATCCCTTTCTATTTCCTGATAGGTGGGATTGTAGATGTGAGTGTTGGAGCTAGATTGCCTCTTTGAATTTGTGAGGTGGGATACTAAAGATGGTGGAGCAAAAGAGAGAAACTAAATTTATAATGGTCACAACTTCCAAATTTACCTTAGATGGGGAATCATTTAAGTGTGAGACAAATAAACTTCTGTCTTGCATAAGCCAATATTATTTTGAATTTGTGACACATTTAGGCATGATAAACCCTAAAATATGTATCCATTATTTTTCAAAGTCCTGGCTACTTTTCATATTTCATGTCCCATATCTTTCCTTTTGGACTTTTCTCTACAACAATAATGAACATGTAGGCCCCAGATCTTAGAATGTTTTCAAATCTTACTGCTTTTGTTCATGTTTTTCCCTTTGCCTATTATGACATAACCTGCAGCTCTAATCTTTCTCATTTAAATTTTAAAATTATTACTTAATTTAAAA
Source organism: Lasiurus borealis (assembly GCA_004026805.1). Taxonomy (NCBI): domain Eukaryota; kingdom Metazoa; phylum Chordata; class Mammalia; order Chiroptera; family Vespertilionidae; genus Lasiurus; species Lasiurus borealis. The sequence continues at coordinate 8,396 of PVJN01024569.1, read as the reverse complement.
TTCCCTGTTCAAACATCATATCCCATAAAAAGCCATCATCGACAGTCCCCTCACCCCATGCTCCCAAAGGTTAATTTTGCTCTGTCTCTTACCACTTGCTCAGCTGTACAGGTTCACATTTTTCTCTCATTCACACACATTGACTGTGACTTATTCATACATATTCTTTTCTTCATCACTCCTCTAGGGCTGTGATTCTGTCATATAGAATTTGCAGTGTCCAGCAATATCTGGCAATTAGTAAGTAATCAATAAAAAATTTGTTGAAATATGGTTTTGATTTCATAGATCATAATCCTAATTCTGGAGTTTTTAGATAAAAGTAATGTTTTATGGCAGCATTTCTGAATTCAAAGTAAAGAAGCACATTTACTTGTTCCATTAATGGCTATTTAAATTTTTTTCAGCTCATGTTATTAAAAAGATTGCACAATTTTATTTTAGACTGTTCTGTTCTGAAATGTTTCATAATAAGTAATGTTACCTTAGATCAATATTAGAACATTAAAGTAGCATTTAATTCCAGTGTAATAAATGTTTGTTTAATCATCAAAGAAAAATTTTACATATATATTTTTTAAAACATACTTTTAATAGTGTTCTTTCTTCTATAAAATTCTGTACTCAACTTTTTTTCCCCATAAATGTTTTTGGATCATTTTCCCATGTCTTTAAATTTTCCTCAAAACCATTAAAAATTACCTACATAACATTCAACTTTATGGCTATTATACTTTACTTAACTAATATACTTTCTGTTCTCATGGACTTGCCTATGTTGGGTATTTCATATAAATGAAATCATATAATATGTGGCCCTTGATAACTGGCTTCTTTCACTTAGCATAATGTTTTCAAGGTTCATCCATGTTTTAGTATGTGTCATTACTTCATTACTTCCTTTTTATTGCTTATTAACATTTCATTCTAAGGCTGTAAATAACATTTGTGTTTGTCCATTGAACAACTGATAAATATTTGGGTCGTTTCCATTTTGAGCTATTATGAATAATAAGGATGTTGTGACTATTCATGTACAAGTTTTAGGTAGACATGTTTCTCTTTCTCTTGGATATATTTCAAGAAATTAAATTGAAGGATCATATAATAACTGTATGTAGCATTTTGAGAAACTGTCAAATTGTTTTCTAAAATGGCTGCACCATTTTACATTCCTACTACCAAAGTATAAAGGTCCCAATTTCTCCATATCCTCACCAATTACTCTGGGTAGAGTAATCTTGGTTGTAGGTTCTTGCTATTCTTATTGTCTGTCTTTTTTTATGATAGTCATCCTAGTGTATTTGAAGTGATACCTCATTGTGGTTTTAGTTTGCTTTTTCCAAGTGACTGATGATGAGCTTTTAGCCATTTTTATATTGGGAAAATTCTAATTTATTTCTTTAACAAACTCACCAGTGCATTTTTATTTGTAGAATTTAGTGTGCAATACTCCAGCATTAGTACATTCTTGAGAGACTTTATACCACATAGCAAAATTCAGTAGAAAAGGACTTTAAGAATTTTCAAGTGAAATAACCTTACTTTATAGTTCATAGACATAACAGTGGAAGAAGTTAAATGATTCCCAATTGAGATGAAGCAATCTAGGAATCAAAAGAAATTATTACTTTCAAATCACAGAAAAGCAGGGGGCACCTAACCAATGTTATAAACTCTTATTTTACAGGTGAGTGTTTGGGTAGCAAAAGACATGGAATATATAATAGATAGTAGAAAGGATTCCACTTTACTTTTAGCCACTGGAAGAAACTAGCAATAGTTAGAAACTGTACAATTTATCTCAGCTGATGACTTAGATCTAGCCATTTGTCCTCTGTGCATAGCAAAGCACATGTTTGATAGGTTTAAAGCATATCACTCAAGCAACTATATCTAGCTCATCCCTTGCTGGAATATGGCCAGGATATTACCTTACTAAATCCCTGATTCACTGAGTTAGTAATCTTTTTATTTTAATAAATCTTTATTGTTTAGATTATTACAATTGTTCCTCTTTTTCCCCTCCATAGCTCTACCTACCCGGTTCCCACCCCTCCCTCTGCCTTTACCTCCCCCCAGTTGTCCCCATCCACAGGTATATGATTTTTGTCCAGTTTCTCCCTGCACTCCTTTACCCCTTTTCTTCTGAGAATTGTCAGTCCACTCCCTTTCTGTGCTCCTGATTCTATTATATTCACCAGTTTGTTCATCAGATTTTTAATTCACTTGATTTTTAGATTCTCTTGTTGATAGATATGTATTTGTTGTTCAAAATTTTTATCTTTACCTTTTTCTTCTTCTTCCTCTTCTCAAAGGGCACCTTTTAGCATTTCATATAATACTAGTTTGATGTTGATGAACTGCTTTAGCTTTTTCTTATCTGTGAAGCTCTTTATCTGACCTTCAATTCTGAATAATAGCTTTCCTGGGTAGAGTAATCTTGGTTGTAGATTCTTGCTATTCCTTTTCATCACATTGACTATTTCTTGCCACTCCTGTCTGGCCTGCATAGTTGCTGTTGAGAAATCAACTGACAATTGTATGGATGCTCCCTTTCTTGGCGCATCCCTTTGTGGACTATGTGTTCAGCCTTGTTGTAGTTAAGTGTTGACTGTTGTTGGTCTCGCTGGGGGGAATTGATCACAAAGCCAATTGGTTGTGAGAATCAGCTGTGTCTATGCAGGGAGAACTTCTGTGCTGGAGTCAGCCTTATGATACAAGACTTGCAAAACTGCAAAAGCCTCTGCATTCAGCTTGGATAGGGCGAAGGCTCAGGGTTGAGCAGACAGCCTTGGCTTTCCATCAGCCCTGCCCTACATGGGTCCTGGGTCTCAGTGTCCCTTGGTAATCACTGCAGCCCTCTCTGCACACCTCCAGACCTCTGTTTTCCCAGCTCCCCTGAGTTTCCATGTGCTCTAGGGACCTGTATGAGTCTGAGTCCCCAGGACCTCACCCAAAACTGGAGTTCAATGCAGTTGGAACTGGATTTCAGAGTAGTTGGGAGGTTTTGTCTTCTACCTACTAGAGAAAGCAAGCTGCACAATCAGCAGTTCTCTCTACAAGCCCTCACACGTGCCTCCAGACCTCTGCCTTTTGCAGCTCCCCTAAGTTTCCGTGTACTCCTCCCTTTTCCCAACAGACCAGAATCCTCCTGTATAAGTCTTGCTCAGAACTGGGGTTCAGTGCAGACAGAACTGGGGTTCAATATAGTCGGAACTGGGGCTTAGTGCAGTCGGGAGTTTCCATCTCCCTCTGCCAGAAGAAGCCAGCCATGCCCTCTGCTGCCCATCCTCTCCACATGCTTGACTCTGTACCTCAGCTTTTTGCAGCTCTTCTGAGTCTCTGTGAGCCCCTCTCTTTCCTTCTATTTGTAGAATTTCCACTCATCCAGCTTTCCTGTGGTTCTGGATGATGTCTGTTCTGTCTTTTAGTTGTAGTTTTGAAATTGTTGTGCCAGGCAGCAGCTTAGATGTTCACCTATGTCACCATCTTGGTTTCTCTGAGTTTTTAATCTTTAAGTTAATCTCTACCCTACACCCTCTTTACTTGGATCTCTCCAGGAAACAGAGTTGTCTGTTGACCTTGATGTAAAAACTCTGGGAGTTATTCATGTCTCAGTGGCTGAGCATTGACCTATCAACCAGAAGGTCATGGTTCAAGTCCCAGTCAGGGCACATGTTTGGGTTGTGGCCTTAATCCCCAGTAGGGGGCATGCAGGAGGCAGCCAATCAATGATTCTCTCTCATAATTGATATTTCTATCTCTCTCTCTTCCTTTCTCTAAAATCAATAAAAATTACTTTAAAATAAATAAAATCACATTCAGAAAAATGTTAACAAAAAATAGGAAGGCTGTGCGTAGTGTGCTGTTTGAATAGATGGCATTTTGCAGACTACTAGACTCCAACCCAATAGAGGTTTTTTTCTCTGACTTGTATTTTTTCATGTGTTAGTATTCATGAATGTATAAACCTGAGGCATCATAGGGGCAGTGTCATTGGTATTCTGTATTGTGTTTATCAAAACCATTTTACAGTCAATATATTAATGTTATTAGCTAAAATGAGAACTTCATTATAAACCATTCTCATGCTATAAACTGTGCTATGTTTTGGGGATCCAATAATTTGTAAAATGTACTCCTTCATTTAAGTCTTTGCATTTAAGTCTATTGTGGAGTCAGATAAAGAAACAGATGTTTACAACATAATTTGGTAAATGTCATAATAGTGGAAAGTACAGAGTAATTAGAGCACATACAGGAATGAGACTAGAGTGGCCTGTTTACTAGGAGAAGGAATTTTTAGTGTGGTGATGAAAGTAAACATGGATATCCAGGTTGGCAGAGAAGGGATTGAGGGTTGGGAGAACAAGTCAGATGGATCACAGGCATGGTATTTTTATGTAATTGTATGGATGAACCCCCAAACCTTGGTGAAATGTAAAATCACTGTTTTTTGTTATCTAAAAAATAGTGCAATAGACACTCCAAAGTGAAATCCATGGAATCATTTTCTCTTTTATTTATTTCTGTATTGCATGACTTTTTATATGGTCATATTTCTTTTACTTTCAAGAAATAGTTTATCATTTTCCCTCTTAATTTGTTTGAACTCTGTTAACCTCTAAGAAAGTATCATCTCCTACTAGCAATTCTAACAAAATTAATGAATATTTCTGGTATAGCAAAGAGAACTGTGAAAAACTCAGGTCTGGACTGAGAAAGAAAGATTATGGTGATAAAAACATTTTTGTTTTATATATGCTTAATGAAATAAAGTTGCAGAATTAGGAATTTTACAAAAGTATATTGTATTATCAAGCATACTGGTACACTTTTATTTATTAAGTGAAAATAAATGACTATGGTCATAAGAACTATAAGGGTGAGAGATTTCTTCTTCCAACTGCGAAGGAGTAGCTAGTATAGATCTGACCCTCTGACTATATACCTAGACAGTATCCTGTATAATAAAAGGCTAGTAGGCAAATCAACTGAAACTGCAGAACAACTGGTCGCTGTGATGCTCACTGACCACCAGGGGGAAGATGCTCAATGCAGAAGCTGCCCCATGGTGGTCAGGGTGCTCCCACAGGGCTAGCTCCACTCAGCCAGAAGTCGGGCTTACAGCTGGCAAGCACAGCGGTGGTGATGGGAGCCTCTCCTTCCTGGTGGCAGCACTAAGGATGTCGGAGCTGTCAGTCAGACATCTCCTGAGGGTTCCCAGACCATGAGAAGGTGCAGACCAGGCTGAGGGACTTCCCTCTCCACTCCCCTCTCCACTCCTCTCCACAAATTTTGTGCATTGGGCCTCTAGTATTTTATAAGTTGTTTTCAGGAATTATTACAATAGGCAGAATTTTGTTTCCTATCAGAATGGTGTCTAAGGAGGCATAAAATTTCCAAGCTTTCTGCCAAGAGAGTTTATAGACTGTGGTCCTGAGAGAGAATCCAAAGTAGAGCCTAGTGGTTTAGGTTGATGAAACAGTGAATAAAATTTGGGGAGGCTGACACTGATGGAATGCTTGCCCTCATATTGCTGGTGGAATGTAAAATAGTACAACCATTTTGGAGAATAATTTGGCAGAATATTTACAATTAAATATGCTTGTCTTGCCGAGACCGGTTTGGCTCAGTGGATAGAGCATCGGCCTGCAGACTGAAAGGTCCCAGGTTCGATTCTGGTCGGGGGCATGTACCTTGTTTGCGGGTGCAACTCCTATAGGGGGCATGCAGGAGGCAGCTGATCGATGTCTCTCTCTCATCGATGTTTCTGACTTTCTATCCCTTTCCCTTCCTCTCTGTAAAAAAATCAATAAAATATATTTAATTTAATACACATACACACACACACACACACACACACACACACACACACACACACATATACACTTGTCTTATGATCTACCAATTCTCCTGCTGTGTAATTACCCAAGGTAAATGAAAACATATCCCCATACAAAGATTTGTGCATGAAAGTTCATAGCAGCTTTATTTACAGCAACAAAAACTATTAGCAGCCAAAATGTCTATCAACAGGTAAATGAATAAACAAATGATAGTTTACTCATATAGTATCCAGTTCAACTGAAATTAACAAATTCTTGCTATACACACCATCATAGACAAATCTCAAAATCATTATACTAATCAATAGGTAAAAAAAAAAAAAAGACAAAAAATCTGTCTGACTTCCTTTTCATGAAATTCTAATTACTATGTAAACCTATAGTGATAAAGTAATTCAGCAGTTGTGGTGGGCAAGATTAGAAGATTGACAAAGAGACACAAAGAAACATTTTGGGTTGATGGAGGTATTTCATGTCATGATTGAGGTGGTGGTTACATAAGTGTATATTTAAGTTATCAGTCATTAAACTGTCCACTTAAAATTGGTGCATTGATTAGATATAAAGAAATCCTCATTAAAACTGATTAAAAATAAAATTTTAAAAATTCATGAGAGAAAAAAATAACTAAGGTTGAGATGTTTCATGATATAAAGTGAATTTTAATTAAATGAGTAGATACTACCCTAATAAGTTTGGCTCAGTGGATAGAGCATTGGCCTGCAGACTGAAGGGTCCCAGGTTTGATTCTGGACAAGGGCATGTACCTTAATTTGGGGCACATTCCAGTAGGGATTGTGCAGGAGGCAGCTGAATCGGTGTTTCTCTCTCATCGATGTTTCTAACTCTCTATTTTTTCCCCCTCCTTTCCTCTCTGTAAAAAAAGAAAGAAAGAAAAGAAGAGAAAAATGAAATCAATAAAATATATTATTATTTTTTAAATAAGCAGATGCTTTGTTTTGAATAATTAATGGCCCAATACCTATCAGTAAGTGTGATGTTTAACTCATGGTTGTACGCTGGTCTGAAGATGATGCTAAACTCCACATTATCCATCAATCCAAACCTGATCTCACTTTGCCATTTTAGATTGCCCATTACATGAGGCAGTCAGTAGTGAGATTAGACATAAGGATGGCCAACAATGTCTGTGTGGATATAAGGAAAGTGACAATCCCATGAATTGTTCAGATTATTATTATAAAAGCAATCCTTTCTGTACTGATTTGAGCATATTTCATTCCCAGGATTTTTATTCATAATTATTCCTACATGTTTTAAATTTAAGACTTTGGTTCAAATAAATTATCATTTATATCTCACTCAAATCTAAAATTAGTACAATTCCAGGAGAATTATGAAGCAGCATGAAAAGGACAATAGAATATATTTTACATAATCCAAGCGGAGATACATAAGTAATAGGTTTTAAAGGTTAATGTTTTCCTTATTTATTTGGTAACTCCGAACACCTACCCCAATTTTAACCCAGCACATTTAAAATTACCATGGTGGGAGGAGCCAAGATGGCGGCATAGGTAAACACCTACACTGCTGCCTCGCACAACAATTTCAAAACTACAACTAAAAGACAGAACAGACATCATCCAGAACCACAGGAAAGCTGGCTGAGTGGAAGTTCTAAAGCTAGAGGGAAAGAGAGGGGCTCACAGAGACCCAGAGGAACTGCAAAAAGCTGAGGTACGGAGACGCGCGCGCTGAGAGAGCGGGTGCCCGAGTACCTGACTGGCTTTCTCTGACGGGAGGGAAACGGAGACTCCCAACAGCATTGAACCCCTTATCCTACGACACTAAACCCCAGATCCAGCTGAAACTCATACGGGGGGAGTTTGGACTGTAAAAAGGGAGAAGTGCACAGAAACTTAGGGGAGTCGCCGCGGCGCGTACGCGCACACATAGGGCGCCGGCGCCACACTGAGGACAGATTGCTGATTCTGCCGCTGGCTTTTGTTACTGGGCGGGAGACAGACCCTCCCAACTGCGACACTTCTGAGTCCACTGGGCCCCTGTTTCGGGCGAAACCCTGGAGACCTAGACTCCTGTGGTCCTGATGCGCAGGGGAGCAGGGGAGCTGGAAAGGCAGTGGTCTGGAGGCACTGCGAGCGCGCGCGCACAAGGACCGCTCCAGCCATTACCCAGTCACGTGAGACTCGAGCCGTGGAGGGCGGGGCCGACTGGAAGGCAAGGCGGTCCCTTAAGCCCTGAGACTCCACCCATCCCAAGCTCAACAGAGGCTTCTGTGGTCTTGCAAGTAAAAAAGTTTCCCCGACATAGTGAAAATGCCAAAACAAGGGAAGGGACCAAAAACAAAAGAAATGGAGGAAAAAAAAAACGACTGGATATAGAGTTCAAAACCATGCTTATAAGGTCTCTCAAGAATATGGTAGAGAAGGTGGATAAACTTAGCAAAAGCCTACTAGAGATGCTAGAGATGATGCATAAAATTAGCAAGCCCCAAGAGGAGATGAAAAAGGACCAACTAGAGACACTAACTGAAATAAAAAATATACAGAATCCTAACAG
>PVJN01024568.1:12432-31085 GCA_004026805.1 Lasiurus borealis | reverse complement strand
GGCGGGAAGGTATTCAAGGGCACGGGTTCCCTTGGCCAGGATGCCCGGGCCTCCACGGCTGGGCCTGTGAGTGGCGGCTGAGGGTGCAGGGTGGGGGGTGGCTGGCTCTGCTGGCCCAGTGCTGGGCCTCTCTCTCTCTCTCTCTCCCTCTCCCCTCCCCACCCCCCCTATTTCTCTGTCCCCCCTCCCAAGCCTTTCTCTTCCTTCCACTTTGCACCCCTGAGATTTCGCCGTTCTCTGACCGTCCGAGTATCCACGGGGCAAGCACCGGCCCTCAAAGGGAAGGGTGACCCCATAGAGCGGCGGTTCTCAACCTTCCTCATGCCGGGACCCTTTAAGACAGCTCCCCATGGGGTGATGACCCCCACCCATAAAATTATTTCCGTCGCTACTTCATCACTGTCATGTTGCTACTATTGTGAATCGTCATGTAAATATCTGTGTTTTCTGATGGTCTTAGGCGACCCCTGTGATGGGGTCGGTGGACCCCCAAAGGGGTCGCGACCCACAGGTTGAGAACCGCTGCCGTAGAGCGTCCAGCACCTGCCCTGGGGAGGGAGAAAGGAGGGAAAGAAGGGAGGAGGGAGGAGGGAGGGGGGAGGGAAGGAGGAAAAGAACCTCTGCTACCACCTGAGGGGACAGGAAGTTGCCGACCTCACCAGGCCCGGCCTGACTCAGAGGCGCTGAGAGCTGGGCCTGGGCCTGGGCGGGGCGGGGGAGGGGGAGGAGGAGGGAGGTTCCTACCGGGACGGGGGGCCAGGTGCCCCACAAACCAGCAAACCAGAGGGGGCGGTCCTCGCAGCCTTGGGTCAGGCGGAGGCTGGAGGCCCAGAGGAGAGGGGCCAGGCCCCCAGGGCCCAGCACACCCAGGGCCAAGGGAATGGGACCCAGCGGGGAGCCGCCCGCAGAGGGGGCCAGGGCCAGCCAGCCTGTGCGCCTGCCTCCTCTCCAGCCTCTGACCTGGGGGTGAAACATTTCCAGCCATTCACGACCCTGAAGGGGTAAGGTCCCCCAACAGGAAGTGGGAAGGTGCTGTGTGTCCCCGACCTCAGATGCGCCTGCTCCACGCGTCCCAGCTGCAGGCTCCGTGCACAGCCAGGTGGGGCCGGGCCTCCCAAACGCCCCTCCGCCTGAGTCTCCACCTCCCTCCCCCGCCCCGTGCTGTGGGTGGCCGTGGGCCCTGGGTGTCCAGGACAGGGAACCTCCCAGCCTCCTCGCCGGTTCAGCTCGGATTGATCAGTGCCGGCAGCGACACCGAGGCCTGGAGCCAGGCCCCCAGCCCCACCTGACCCCCTGGCCCGTATGTCCACGCTCCACCCCAGAGCCACGCCGGCCAGCTTGCGTGGCCCCCTTGACCCATGTGTCCCCCGAAGCCACCTTCTCCCGTGCGTACGTGGTATGTAGCGTGTGACGCGTGCGCATGTTCTCCGGACGCGCCTGCCACGTCTCTGTCACCGCATCCCGGCCTCCTGCCCCCGTGGGCCAGGTCAGGCGGCCGCTGCCCCGTCTCGTCCGGTCACGGCTGGCCTGGCCGCTCCCGGTGGACCTTCCGGCGTGGACCTTCCGGCGGCGGCGGTTCCGGGGTCGCGTGGAAAGGGGCTGCTGGAGGCACCGCCCTCGCTGGGGGGGATCCCGCTTTGTCACTCGGCCGGAGTGGGGGGTCTGCCTCGTGTCCCGGGGAGTCTGGGTCAGCGGCGTCTGGGACGGCTCCGTCCAACCCATCGCTCGACCCTCTGATCGACTCACAACGTCCTTCTTTGTGGCTCTCACACGGTCTTTCCTCGAAACCTCCGAGGTCCGGTGTGGGCGTGTGCCCTCTTGCCAATGGGGCTGAGGGACCACCCATTCCCCTCCCCCCTAGCAGGGCACAAAATTCATGCACCGGGCCTCTAGTATTTCCATGCTATGGTCCCAGGGCCGGAGGGTCTGTAGTTATAGCTCATTCCTCATTCCTGATACTGGTAACTTAGTTCTGTCCCTTTTCTTTCTTTCTTTCTTTCTTTCTTTTTAATATATTTTATTGATTTTTTTACAGAGAGGAAGGGAGAGGAATAGAGAGTTAGAAACATCGATGAGAGAGAGAGACATCGATCAGCCGCCTCTTGCACGTCCCTCACTGGGGATGTGCCCACAACCAAGGCACATGCCCTTGACCGGAATCGAACCCTGGACCCTTCAGTCTGCAGACTGACGCTCTATCCACTGAGCCAAACCGGTTTCAGCCCTTTTCTTTTCTTAATCGCTCTCGCTAGAGGTGTGTCCATCTGGTTGATCTTTTCAAAGATCAGCAGCTTTTAATTTCATTGATTTGTCCACGTTGCTCTGAGCTTTCTTTTTCTTTTTCTCGTTTTCCTGCTCTTGATCATCATTCCTCCCTGTAGAGACTCGGAGCCCTCGTTTCGAATCATCCTTCTTTGCGAACATAAGCGTTGAGACGTGTGCCTTCCCCACACACAGCACTGGCTCCGAGGCACGCCGCCCATTGTGGTGTTGGGTGTTTATTTCTGTTGGAGTCAAACTGTTTTCCTTTTTTCCCTCTGGGTGTCTTGCTTGATCGATGGCTTATTCAGGACTGCCAGTTAGCCTCCCAATAGCTGGGGGGTTTCCAGGTGCCTGTAAATTACCGCCTCACACTTAATTCCCCTGTGTCAGCGTGCGTATTTTTTATAATTTTAATCTTGATAAAGCGGTGGAGGCTTGTTTTATGGCCCAGCGGACGGCTTTGACGGACGTTCGGAATGCCTCTCCGTTCCGCGGGGTCTGCAGGTGCTGGCTGCAGTGTTTGGGAACAGATGCTCACTCGGTAAAGCCGTGACGGTGTGGTCCAAATCTCCCGTCTCCTTGACTTTTATTTCTTGGTTCTAATCATTCCTGAGAGAGGAGGGCCGCTGAAATCTACAACAAGAGCCCTGGCTGGTGCGGTTCCGTGGTCAGGGCACATGTCTGGGTGGCAGGCTCAATCCCTAGTGGGTGGGAGGGGTGTGCGGGAGGCAGCTGATGGATGGTGTGATGTTTCTCTCTGCTCCCTTCCTCTCTCTCTGAAAACCCATAAACTCTGCTTTTTTAAAAAAATAATAATAATAAATAGCCAAGACCAGTTTTGCTCAGTGGATGGAGCGTCAGCCTGCATGCAGACTGCAAGGTCCCAGGTTTGATTCCGGTCAAGGGCATGTACCTTGGTGGCGGGCACATCCCCAGTGGGGAACGTGCAAGAGGCAGCTGATGGTTGTTTCTCTCTCACTGATGTTTCTAACTCTCTGTCCCTCTCCCTTCCTCTCTGTAAAAAATCTATAAAATATATATTTTAAAAAAGTAAAAATAATAAATAATAAATAATTGCAATGAAAAATAAATCTACAACTACAAGTGTGGGCTTGCCTAATCCCTTCAGCTCTATCTATCTGTTTGAGGTGGGTTTTTTTTTTTTTTTTTTTGCCTCATTACTCTATAATTAAGTTCAGACGCATTCAGATCATTGTACAGTGGTACCTCGAGATACGAGTGCCCTAACATACGAGATTTTTGAGATACGAGCTGTCGAGCGAGCGATTTTTGCTTTGAAATATAAGCAACATTTGAGATAGGAGTCATCGCACGGATCGGCCGGCTGCACACGATTCACCAGTTTACCTCGACTTGAGGGTCTCATAGTTTCCCACGCCTCAAGGTTACGGAACGAATTAAACTCGTATCTCAAGGTACCACTGTATCTTGTTGCTGAGCTGACTCCATTATTACAATAAAACTAGAGGTCCAGTGCACCAGTGGGGTCCCTCAGCCTGGTCTGCACCCTCTCACCACCCGGGACCCCTCGGGGGGATGTCGGGCAGCCAGTTTCCACCCAATCCAGGCAGGAGGGAGCTCGATCCTGTGCGTTGAACGTCTGTCCCCCGGTGGTCAGGGTGCGTCATAGCAACTGGTCAACCGGTCATTCAGTCGCTGAGGCTTTTATATATAGAGATCTTCCTTTTGGCCTCTGTCAACACGCCTTTTCCCCACATCTGCTTTTCTAAGGTCAGTGGCTCCAGTTTGGACACACATGTGGCCACAGTCTTACCTTTGCCCGGCCCGGGTCCTGGGGACACGTGGGGGGCGTGCAGAGCCGTGACCTTTGCACGTGTAAGGGACGCACCCTCGCACCCTCCGCACACGCCTGGACTTGGGCGCTGTACCCCGGGCGCAGGCTTCACGGAGTCCTTTACTCCCCACGACACTCCGCCCGCCTGGTGCCCTGGTGGGACGGCTCGCAGATCATTTCCTGGGGAGACCGAGGCCGGGGCGTGGAGCGGGCAATGAGGGTGCTGCGTGCCCCGGTCTCCTGCAGCCGTGCTCACCACGGCCGCCGGCACCGGGCAAGCAGGTCACCGGCTCCATCTGGCTCTTCCTCGGGACCTTTCCTTCGCCTTCTCGGCAAAGACTCGGGGTTCTCCCGCCCCCACCCCCCCACTTCTGCGTGGAGGTGGCAGCCGCGAGAGAAGACAGCCGACCTCTGATGGACGGCCAGGGTCACAGACCCAGGAAGGGGCCATTCGACCCCTCCGTCCCCGCCCCCACCCTCACCCTGACCCCCCACCCCGATCCTCCGCCTGAGGGCAGGTCCTGCATGTCCATCCAGGCAGCGGCTACCTCCCCCTTCCCCCAACCCCCACCCCCGCCGGGCTCTGCAGGGACAGGAGGGGGGAGGGAGAGCGGGCAGGCAGCCGTCCAGTTCCCGGGCAGCCTCCTCCCCCCTCCCCCCGGCGCCTGCAGGCCGCCGTCCACAGCGACTTCATTAGCAGCGAGCCGCTAATTAAATGCCACATTTATGATCAGAAAATAAAATCCCCGGGCCTGTTTGGAAAGCGATTTGATGAGTCCCGGCTGCGGCCGCTGAGTCAGCAGGCACGGCCCTCGCCGCGTGCGGACCGGGGTCCAGGGCGAAGCTCCGTGAAGCACCGGAGGGGGCAGGCTCCTGAGTTCTGGGTGGGCCCGGCCCGAGCCGGTGTCGCCCGGCGGGACAGACCCGGTCCCTCTGGGGCAGGGGTTTGGGGCTGGCAGGGTCCCCAGGCAGGGCCGGAGGGGGCTGGGCAGGGATGGAGGAGCTGACTGACCTCTGACACCCGGGGTGCGGGTGCTCCCTCCGCCCACCGCCGCCCTCCCTCTCGCTGAGGCCGTGTCACCCGTCCACTCGGAGCACCCGCCCCGCAGGCGCCAGGACACAGGGTGCCCGCCCCCCGCCGCAGACCGGGGCCGGGGCCGGAGGAGGAAAAGCTCACAGCGGTGTGTTCGGCTCTGAGCACCTCTGTGTGAGGCTTTCAAAGGCTCCTTCAGGGCCCTGGCCTGTGTGGCCCAGTGGGTAGGGTGTCGGCCTGAGAACGGCAGGGCCCGGGTTCGGTTCCGGTCCAGGGCCTGGGCCTCGGGTGCAGGCTGGATCCCGCCCCGGTCAGGATCCGTGTGTCTGTGTCTCCCCCGGCGATGCTCCTCGCTGTCCCCTTCCACTCTCCCCAAAAACAGAATTAAGGGAGACCCACTGTAGGGGGTTACCTTCAAGGGTGCAGGGTCCCCAGTCCCGCCCCGGGGCCCCCTCCCCGGTCCAGCTTCAGGCGGGCAGACCTGGGTGATGTGATGCCGCTGCTGCTGCCGCTGCTGCTGTCCGGACCCTCACCCCCACCCCTGCCTCCCCACTGCCCCCCTGCCAGACCGCCGGGTTCTCTGCTGCACCCCCGGGCCCCCTTCTCCCCTCCCAGCCTCCCCGCTTCCTGGAAAGTCACCCCCGGACTCTGCTGAGAGCAGAAGTAAAAAGGGAAGTGCGGCCGCCCCCACCCCTGCCCCGGCTAAGAATAGCGGCGCCCTGCGTGGGATGTGGGCTCGGGTGTCCTCTGCAGCATCAGCGTTTTTGGGGGGGCTGGCAGGCCACAGGCGGGAGGCGGGGATCCCGAGGAGCCGGAGGGACCGCCGCCCCTGAGGCCTGCGCGCCCGCCAGGGAGCCGGGGTTCGGAGGGAAGGGGCTGATGCAGGTCGGGGTGCACCGCTCGGCGATTTCCCTGGCGCCGCCCTCACCGTGCGAGTCCCTTTCCCATCTTCGGGGCGCGGACCTGCACGGAGCAGCCCACCCCGATCTCCGGGCGGCCGGAGCCTCCGGTCCCGCTGCCGGCCTTCCTGTCCTTCCCGTATGATTTACTGACGTCAGAGGGTGGGAGAGGGAGCAGCACCCACCATGAGAGAACCTCGGACCGGCTGCCTCCTGCGCGCCCCACGCTGGGCACGGAGCCCGCAACCCGGGCCTGTGCCCCGACCGGGAGTCCAGCCGTGACCTCCTGGTTCATAGGTCAGCAGTCAGCCACGCAGCCCTGTCAGCTGGCCGGCCGGGGTTTTTTCTGACTTTCTTCTGCTGAGGACGGTGCCCAGGCTGAGGGCCCGAGGGTATGCCTGGGGGAGGAGTAGGGTGCCAGGCCCTGCTGGGCTGAGACACAGCGTCTGTGCCTAGAAGCCAGGCCCCTGTCGCATGCGAACCTCACGCCCCGTAGCCTCACCCCTGGTACCCGCCCCCTGGCACCCGCCCTCCAGGGTGCCTTTTTGTCAGCTCCACGGGGACCCGGGAGATCCAGAGGCCAAAGGATTGGCAGTGGATGTCCATCCGGCATCGGGTGAGGCCAGCCTGCCCGCCAGCAGAGCGGGGTGAGAAGGGATGCTGAGGGCTCAGTCCTGAGGTGGCCCAGGCCCATGACCCCGAGAAACGGCCCTTGTGGGGCAGGGGTCACCCCCGGGGCAGCGGGGCCAGGCCCCCTCCTTGCACCTGGCAGCTCTGTGGAGGCGCTGAGCCGGCCTGGCCTCCGGTGAGACACCGGCAGGTCCCAGGCCCGGTGGGCGGCCCACACTCTGCACCCACCCTAGGCGGGAGTCTTCTTCTCGGGGTCACCCTGAGGTCGCAGGTGTGAGGAGGTGACTCAGGTGCCGAGCTGTCCTCTAAGCAGGGAAGCAGGTGCTGCATGCTGGCGTCTGGGAGTCGCCAGCGAGTAACACCCCTCGAGGAAGAAAAGTCACCCCCAATTGAGCCCAGCCCAGACCCTCGGACACACCCGTTCCCCACGGGGAGCTGGGCCCTTTTCCACGGTCAGCCCTCGGGCGGGAGAGGCCGGGTCCGGCTCCCCCTGGGGGGACGGTGTGTTCAGAGGTGTCTGTAGTCTCTCCCTGGGCGTGGAAAGGTGAGGCCCCTGTAGTTACGCCCTCGGAGCCGCCGGCAGGGACTGTGCCCGCCGGTTCCTGGGTGGGTGGGCGGGCGTCCGGGCGCCCGGAGCGGCCAGGAGGCGAGCGGACGGCCACAGGGAGGCCCAGAGGCGCAGCCCCCTGGCGGCCGCCCTCCCCTCCCGCCGGCGCCCGCCCCGCCTTCGCTGTGACTCGCCTCGCTGCGCTTCCCTTTTCGGGGTGCACCTGTGGGCGCTAAATAAAACCGTCCCTGTTCCCCTTTCTCCGTCTCTGCCGCCCTCCCCCCCACCTGCCTCTGCGGCCCCTGTGCAGCCGCTCTCCCAGGTCCCCAGGTCCCGGTGCCACCGTGACGGGCGGGCCGGTGCCTGTCCCAAGCTCAGTCCGGGGGGTGGGGGGGCTGGATTGTCTCTGAGCGCAAAGACCCCCGATTCCTTCCGCCGGTGACTCCTGGGACTGGTCAGGTGCCCCTCACGGCCGTGCAGGACGCGGGACAGCATCGGAAAACCCTGGCGTCGGTAAAACGGCTGAGGGCTGTGCGGCGGCCGCTTTCGGGGGGCTAGTGCCGCCGGGGACCTGCCTCCTGGGCTGAGAACCTACGGTATCTGCTTCCACCTCCGTCCCTTTAGCGATCGAGGTGACATTCTCACGGCACGAAATGCACCATTTTAGCGCAAACAATCAGAGCTTTTTAAATATATTTGTATTGATGTTAGAGAGAGGGGGAGAGGGAAAGGGAGAGAGAAACATCCATGATGAGAGAGAATCACAGACCTGCTGCCTCCTTCTCGCCCCACACTGGGGAGGGAGCCCGCATCCTGGGCCTGTGCCCTGACTGGGAATCGAACCCTGACCTCCTAGTTCCTAGGTCGACGCTCAGCCACTGAGCCCCGCCGGCCGGGCAGATGGTTCTCAGGACATTCCCAGGCTTTCGAGCACCCCTCTGTCCAGCTCCAAAGCATTTCCGTCCCCCGAACACAGGAGCGTCACCCTGCCGGCCCCTCCCCCCAGCCTGGGCCCTGTGAGTTTGCGGTCCCGGTGGTTCCTGGGGTGGACGCCCTCGCCGTGCGGCCATAGTGCCTGCTGCCCGCTCAGCAGAAGTTTCCCGGCTCCACAGCATGGACGGAGCGTGTCAGTAGCATGTCAGTGCCCCGTCCCTTTTCACGGCTGCATCGTGCTGCTCCGTGCGGATCAGGTGTCTGTGTTAGGGTCCCTGCTGGGTGGGCTCGGGGTGCCAGGCCTGGTGGAAGCTGGCAGAGAGGGTGAAGGGCTCGGAGCGTGGTCGGCGCCGGGATGCGGCAGAGACGCCAGAAGCTGCCCACGAGGCTCCTGCCCATGGCCTCGCCCACCCGGTGACACAGGATTTGTGGGGTCCCTCCCTGAGTTCCAGCAGCTGCCTGCGCCGTCCTCCTCCACCTCACGCTGTCCCGAGCTTTTCCTGCGTCCTTGTCCCCGCTGATGAGTGCCCCCCGCCCCTCAGGCACCCCGGCCCTCAGACACCCCAGCACCACGGTGTCCAAGGAGGGGAGCTGGTGGCAAGGCTCCCATCCCCTTCACACCAATAAACATAACGTAGTTAACCCCTCGAGGGCAGGCGCTCCGTGTTCCTGTGTGGGGGCGCCCGCACACGGGACCCCAGCCCCCCAACTCTCCACATGGACAGCAGAAGGGATCTTCAGAGACGCCCATCTTAGCGAGGTCGTGGGTCACCCAGCCCTCAGAGCCCCTCCTCCCGCCCTCCGCTGCCGGGACACCTGCCCAGTGACCGCTGCCCGAGAGTCCAGCTCTCACCTGAGCCCCGAGCCCCTTGGAGGAAGAGGAGGAGCCTGGGACCTGTAAACCCGGCCCGCGCTTCCTGCCCCGGCGCCTCCACTGACCCGAGCAGCCTGTGCCGGTGACCGCCCAGACTCCTCCTCCTCCGGCTCCTGCTGCCGCTGCTGCTCACCCCCTCCCGCCGCACCTGTCACCCTGGACCATCACCTGTTCCCCTTCAGGCTGACTGAAATCATCACAGAGCTGTTTGCAGACACGTGGGTGGAGGATGGATGGAGGATGGGTGGATGGATGGGATGGATGGATGGATAAATGGTTAAATGGAATGATGATGGATGTATGGATGGTTAAATGGGATAGATGATGAATGATGGATGGATGGATGATGGATGATGGATGGATGGATGGATGGATAAATGGTTAAATGGAATGATGATGGATGGATGAATAATAGATGGATGGATTCTTAAATGGGATAGATGATGGATGATGGATGGATAGATGGATGAAATGTTAAATGGGATGGATGATGGGTGACAGATGGATGACGGATGGATGATGGATGGATGGATGGATGGATGGATGAATTGTTAAATGGGATGGATGGATGGATGGATAGATGAATGGATGAATTGTTAAATAAGATGTATGATAGATGGATGGATGAATTGTTAAATGGGATGGATGACGGATGATGGATGGATGGATGAATGGGTGGATAGATGGATAGATAAATGGATAATGGATGGATGGATGGATGGATGGATGGTTAAATAAGATGTATGATGGATGGATGGATGAATTGTTAAATGGGATGGATGACAGATGAATGGATGATGGATGGATGGATGGATGGTTAAGTAAGGTGAATAATGGATGGATGGATGAATTGTTAAATGAAATGGATGGATGGATAGGTGGATGGATGAGTGGATGGATGGTTAAATAAAATGGATGATGGATGGATGGATGGTTAAATGGAATGGATGATGGATAGATGGATGGATGGATGGATAATGGATGGATGTTTAAATGGCATAGATGATGGATGATGGATGGATGGATGGGTAGATGGATGGATAATGCATGGATGGATGTATGGATGGATGATGGATGGATGGTTAAATGGGATAGATGATGGATGATGGATGGATGGATAGATGGATGGATAATGGATGGATGGATAATGGATGATGGATGGATGGATGGATGGATGGTTAAATGGGATAGATGATGGATGATGGATGGATGGATGGGTAGGGTTCCCAGTCTGCCCTGAAGTGTCCTCACCACCAGACTTCCAAATGTTGCCCCGCTAACCGTCCAGAGGCCTGGGTCCCGCCTGGTCTGCCGTTTGACTTGCTCTGTCTCCTGCCCCCGGGGGACCAGTGCCAGCCCAGTGAGAAGAAGATCAAGGGGAGGTTTATTGGGAGTGCGGCTCCCACAGAACCTTCTAGTGCTCATCCTTGGCTGCTCTCTGGGTGGGGCTCCAATTTGAGGACGCTGGTGGCCTCTCCTGAGAAATGGCCGCCCACGGCCATGGCCGCCCACAGCGGGCGCTTCCCACAATGAGGGAGAGAGGTGACCTCACGCTGGGGTGGGGGCGGGTGGGGAGAAGGGCTGGCAGAGCCTTGCAGCCATGCCCCCGGAGACCTTGGGCTGTCCTGTCCATCCCTGTGTGCGCGGCTGTGGAATGGAGATGCAGCAACACTCACAGAGCCTCCGTGATGGAGGGACGCACCTTCCAGAACGTGAGCCTGGCTTGGCTAAGGTGCTTGCTCAGGGGCTTCCCTGTGGCAGGAAGTGAGGGCTTCGGGGGGAGGGGGGAGCGGGAGGGCGTCCTTCAGAAGGGCTTGGCCCTGCCGCAGGGTGGAGGCCATGAGAAGGAGCATGGGCGTCGGGCCGGGGGAAGGGAGGGGTGAGGTGGCCCTGTAAGTGAGCTCCCCATCCCCCCAGTCCTGGCTCCTCCTGGGGCCCCCTCTTCCCCTGGCACCTGCATTCCACAGTGACGGTGGCCCTGGCCGGCACGGAGAGCAGTGACTGGAGCACCTAGAGGAGCTGGACTGGTGCCCAGGGGATGGCAGGTTGTGGGCGGTGCCCGGCTGGTGAGCGGGCATGCCCGATGTTGGTGCAAAGCCTGGCTATGACCGGGCATTTGGGAGCATCGGGGAGACCGAGGGCTGGGGGAGAAAAGGCGAGGCCAGCAGGTCCTGGACACCGAGGGTCGGCTCAGGACTGGAGACCGCCCCAGGCAGCAGGCAAGATGAACGGGCCTCCAGGCACCGCCATCCAGGAATGGCCAGGCTGACAGACAAGGTGGTGCCGTCTCGTTACCGTGTCCTGGCTGTGCCCACCGCCTGCGGCACGGCCATTTCTTGGAGCCACATCGTTCATGGCCGTCACCGAGGCGCCCAGCCGTGGTGGTGCTTTGTCTTTATTGACCGCCTGCTCCCGCGGTCTTGTATCTCCGAAAAGTAGCAAGAGCCATGGACAGCGTCTGTCGCTGGCACCGCGGTCGCGCTCTTGGGTGTCGTAGATCTCACTTATCACGGGGTCTGTGAGGACGGCTTTCCCAGCCGCCAATAACAGACACAAAACCGGGATTTCATTACCCACGAGGCTTTATTCTCCCGTGGACGGAGGGCTGCCCACTCCGCTTGGACCCATCGCCCTGGTAGCCCCCGGCAGCCGCACCTCGGGGGCAGCCTTGTCTTCACGCTCACCGGGCAGCTGCTGTGCTGCCGGGCCTGGCACTGCATCCGGGGAGGAAGACGGGAACCAGTGGTTCTCAACCTGTGGGTCGCGACCCCTTTTGGAGTTGAATGACCCTTTCACAGGGTCGCCTAAGACCATGGGAAAATGCAGGTATTGACATCACGATGCATCACAGTGGCAACATGTCATGGTTGGGGGTCACCACCCCATGAGGAGGAACTGGATGCAAGGGTCGCGGCCTTAGGAAGGTTGAGAACCACTGACAGGGACGAAGAGGTGGCCCTTCTCACGGAGTCTGTCCCCAATGTCGCACCTGAAACCCCCACCTACCTTGCCGAGGCCAGGGGTCATGTGACGGCCACCCCTAGCTGCAAGGGAGGCGAGAAAGGCCGGTTTTTTTTTGTGTTTTTTTTTCAGAGGGGCCCGGAGACACTCCACAAACCGGGCCCTCGGCAGAGGAGGAGAGCATGGGTCTGTGCCGGCTCCTGACAGGGCCTGCCACTCCGCTGTGCGGTTAAATGATAATCGCTGCTTTCAACACATGCACGGGCGCAGCACTGCCGATGGCGTCTCACGGTCATTGTGGGAAATGTTACCATCTTCATGTTCCGGTAGAAGGAGCTGAGCTAGACCGAGGGGAGGATGTTCACAGGGACACCAGGAGGAAGTCTGTGGGGCAGGGGTGAGGGGGGGTGGGTAGTTCTAGCTGCTTCTCTGCATGTCCGTTTTGTAGCCACGAGGGGAGTGTGGGAGGGGGAGTGGGGGGACACGAGGAAGGTGTAACTCGGGGTCTTTTCTACAAGCTTCCTTCCTGAGCTGTGACCGGCAGCAGCCAGCAGGAGCGCCGGTGTGTCCTCAGCCCCCACAGGCACTAGATCATTCTTTTCAATAAGATCCGCCCACTCCCCCTTTTTTTCTTTCTCTCTCTTTTTTTTTTTTTTTCCAGAACTCCTTTCAATTAAGTGGCGGTCTTGTTGGGATAATTAAACCCTGCATCTCAGGCCGCCCACTCCAATCACCCAGGCAAATCCATTAGCCGGAGACGCGTTTACCTCCCATTTACCGCCCATTTACCTCCCTGACCGTGCAGCCCTCTGGCCCCGGAGCGTCCACCAAGGGACGGAGCAGAGAGCAGAGCTGTGTCTGGCAGGCCGGCTCCTGCCCGAGGGCCTGGCTGGCTGCAGCTGCGAAGTCAGAGCCACCACAGGGAGGGCTGCACCCGGGTTTGGCTTTTATGTATCCACCCGACACACAGGTGGGGAGAGCTATGGTGACAAGGCCCCGTGCCGAGTTCTGGGGGTGGGGTCGAGTGGGGATGGACATGGGCAGTGGCCGAGCGGCTCTGAGCCTGTCTCCTCTCTGTAAAGGGGGGGACGTAGTGGCCGCCTTGTAGGGTGGCTGTGTTACAGGAGACGACCCCAGGGTGTCTGCCTACAGCAGTGACTCCACACCTCCTCCTGGGCAGCTGCTGGAGGGTGGGCGCCAGCACACAGGAGAGGGGACGGGAGCAAGGAAACCAGAGAGCCCGGGGGTGTAGAGGGGGGTCCCCTGAACAGCTCTGCCTCCCCTGTGGCAGTGGCTGGCTCCCTCAGGACCCGGGGACCGGCAGTCGGGAGGGTGAGGCTGGAGTCTCGGCCCCCAGCGGCCGTGGGGTCTCCCCCAGGACTAACTCCCTGACCCTACCTCCTCACCGTAACGTGGGGGCCTTACCCCGACCCGCCACGCTCCTGCGAAGGGGACGGGGCCGTCTGCGAAGTGCCCTGCACTCACTCTGGCCGGGGAAGGGGCGAGCTGTGCCACAGGCATCGCCAAGGGTGGGCGTGGCGGGTGTGCAGAGACGGGCGGTGGCTGGCTGACTCTCAGCCCGTCGTGCAGTGTCCGTATTCCCAACGACGGACGGATGCCATTTTTTATGAGTGTTTTTGCCAAGCTCCTGCGTGCCAGGCAGAGCGTACACATTGAGCGGGCTCGCTCCCAGCTTCCTCCCAGAGCGGCTATGGGAGGCCCGAGGCCGAACTTGCTTCCAGACCTTCCCGGATGCCCACTCTTCTTCTGCGGACACTTTCGGGGTGCCTTGCTCGCTGGTAGCCTGGCCTCTCAGCGCGGTTCTGAGAAGGCCCTTCCCTGGCTGAACAGCGTGCTCACAATCTCTTCCCAGCGGAAGACCCGGAGTCTTACAGCTGGAGGTTCCCGATATTCTCTCTTTGGTCGTTTCACCCCTTCATTTACAGGGCGCCCTCACAAGATGCGCCAGAAAGCGAGCGTATCCTCCGCCGACTCTCCCCAGGATTTCCACTTGTTGGGTATCAGAGTCCGGCTAAGTTGACTCTGCCCTCCCTCTCCTCTTCCTTCTCTTAATTTTTTTTTTTAATTGATTGTTACAGAGAGGAAGGGAGAGGGGTAGAAAGTCAGAAACATCGATGAGAGAGAGACATCGATCAGCTGCCTCCTGCACGCCCCACACTGGAGATGTGCCTGCAAGCAAGGTACATGCCCCCGACCGGAATCGAACCTGGGACCTTTCAGTCTGCAGACCGACGCTCTATCCACTGAGCCAAACCGGTCTCGGCTTCTCTTAACTTTTTATCAACGTTTTTTGTGGAGATTTCTTCAGTGGTCTCTTCCAAATCTCCCATTAACAACAAACGCCCGAGACCTTCTTCTAATCGCCGAGAACTCATCCTGTGTTCCCTTTGATGGCGTTGCTTGTGGCTGCGAAATCTCCTCTGATCGCTAATGGATCTTCACCATCCGGTCGCGTTTTCTAAAGCCTTGCTTGGTTCCGCGAGCTCTGCTCCCCGCTCCCTCCCCCTGGAGCCTCCTCGCCCTCCCTGGGGGCGGGGGAGAGGGGAGGAGAAGTGGCCGTCCTTCAGGGGCGGCCAGGCCCTGTGGACAGCGCTGATGGATGGCTCCCGCTGGCCTGCCTCCCACACCAGTAACTCCCGAGCCATCGATTCCTTCGCGAGAAGCCATAGCTCTTGTTAACCCCAAGTCAGCATCTGCCGTCTTGTTTGACTTCTGCTTTAGGCTGGTGTGCCGCAGCCGTACCTCAGGGCGCCGTGGCACGGACACTTCCTGGTTAGAGACGTTTCAAGGGCAGGCTTTCAAGACAGGCAGTTGGGGGCCCTGTGGAGGGTGGTGGAGAGGAGGCCAGCGAGCGTGCTCCATCCAAGCTGCCTCCTGCGGATGTGACGCGTGGCTCCTTCCCATCGGCCGCCCTGGCAGATGGCCCTCGCAGTCCTGAGGGCACCCCCTCTCCCAGAGCCCGGGCGCTGCTGATCAGCTCGCTCAGCCGAGGGCCTGGAGCGCGGTCCATGGCCCGTCAGCGTTGGGGATGACGTTCAGCCGGCCGGCTGCTCAATACCCGCAGGCCTGTCTCTTGGGAGACACAGCCTGTTCGTCTTCCAGAATCTTGGGGTCCTCGGGGTGTGGGCCCAGGTGGGAGGGCAGATCACTCCAGGCTGCGCTGCGCCCCGGTTCCCCAGCCTGTGCCGAGCCGCCCGGGGGTGGTACCAGCCTCCACCGACCTGTGCACCGCCGTCTCTTGCCAAGGAGCCTCTCCCACCGCCGCCGGTTTCCAGAACCTTCTCTTCTGGTTGTAGAACCCACGTCCCTGCTCAGCGGTTCTCAACCAGTGGGTGGCAACCCATTTGGGGGTCGAATGACCCTTTGACAGGGTTGCCTAAGACTGTAGGAAAACGCAGGTAATTTACATTACGATTCTTTTTTTTTTTTTTTTTTTTACAGAGTTGAAGGGAGAGGGATAGAGTTAGAAACATCAATGAGAAACATTCATCAGCCGCCTCCTGCACGCCCCCTACTGGGGATGTGCCGGCAACCAAGGTACACGCCCTTGACCAGAATCGAACCTGGGACCTTTCAGTCCGCAGGCCAACGCTCTATCCACTGAGCCACACCGGTTTTGGCACATTACGATTCTTTAACAGTAGCAAAATGACAGTGATGAAGGAGCAACGGAAATAATTTTATGGTTGGGGGTCACCACCACATGAGGGACGGTATGAGAGGGCCGCGGCGTTAGGAAGGTTGGGAACCGCTGTCCCTGCTGCTTTAGAAGGAAGAAAACGGTTTTCCTCCCTGCGGGCGGCCTGCTCGCCTTGGCTGGCCCTCGGCTCCCGGACCCCGGCCGGCAGCCCTCCCTCCCCGCGGCGCCCGCAGAGGGGCTGCTCCTGTCCCGGCCGCCGAACAGGGAGGCCCGGGGGAGGCCACGGAGCCAGGGTCCTCCAGAGAAGCGTGTCCCGCGCTCCCCGGGGCGCGGCCCGTGACAGCTCCCGCGATGGCGCTGTCACCGGGGCGGACACCCGGAGCGGACACCCTGAGCACCGTGCTCTCGGCTCCGGGAGGGCCGGCCTCACAGGCCATTAGTCTTCCGGCCCAAATCAGCGGGGACCTGATTACACAGGCGTCCAGGCCCCTCACCCCCCGAGCGAGCACGGCCTGAGCCTGCACCAGGCCCCGCCTGCTCAGGGCTGAGCCACCCTCCCTCCACCGTCCGGCCTTCTCCAGAGGAGACTGGTCCTTCCCCGGGAGCCGGGAAGCCAAAGCGTGGGGAACTAGGAACTACCGAGGGCCCGACTTGCCCGACCGGCCACGGCTGCAGACCAACTCAGAGGAGGGCGGCTCCTCTGGGCTCGGGGACCCGTGAGCCAGGGCCGGTGGCAGCGTCCACTCAGCACGCCCCTCTCACACTTCGGGGCGCCCTTCCTGGCCGGGGTAACCCCAAGGGACTTCTGTTTATCTTTGTCCTGGGGCCTCAGAACCGGGGACAATGGCCCCTCAGGCTGCCCCAGGCTGGATCCACGGCTCTGCCTCCAGCGCCTCTGGGGTGCAGTCATCTCACGGCCCCCGTCCCGGGAGAGACGCGCTGCTCAGAGCCGCTCTGGTCCCCACACGGCCCCTGGCTCTCGACCTCCAGTCCCACCCCAGTCCGCTTCTGCCCTTTTCCAGAGCCCGGCCGCCGCAGCCCCTGGCCCCCGAGGAGGAGGAGGAGCCTGGCTCAGGGAGGGACCAGCCCCGGCCGCCAGGAGTGACCCACGCTCAGGCCT
The DNA here is from genome assembly GCA_004026805.1 of Lasiurus borealis. Taxonomy (NCBI): domain Eukaryota; kingdom Metazoa; phylum Chordata; class Mammalia; order Chiroptera; family Vespertilionidae; genus Lasiurus; species Lasiurus borealis. The sequence continues at coordinate 14,349 of PVJN01024568.1, read as the reverse complement.
CGGTCACGGGAGGGAGCGGCGTCCCGAGCACCTGCCTCATGCCAGGTACGTCCGTCACGCCTGCCTCGCTGCTCACCGAGCACAGCTGGAGCGAGGTGGCCTGAGGGTGAGGGGAGGTGAGGGGAGGTCCCCGCAGAGGGAGCGGGGAGGGGTGGGGTGGGCGGCTCTGAAGCCAGCAGCTCCCCTGCACCCAGCCGGGCAGAGGCTGCGGGGACGGGCAGGCAGGCCGCACAGGGCCTCCGGGTCAAGGTGAAGACTTTGACTGTCACCGTGACAGCAGCAGGGAGCCCGTGGGCGGTGGGTCAGGGGTGGGGGCGGGGGTGGACTGTGGAGAGGTGAGCACAGTGGCCATTCCCGGGGGGCCTGCCCCAGAGCCGGGAATGTGCTCTTCCCTCTATGTATACCAAAGCCAGCACGGCCGGGGTTCAACTCCAGACCACCCCGGGCCCTGGTCAGACTGGCCAGAGCTGGCTTGGAGTTGCCACCGGCTCCGTTTAAGATTCAGGGAAAGGTTTGGCTCAGCGGATAGAGCGTCGGCCTGTGGACTGAAAGGTCCCAGGTTCGATTCCTGTCAAGGGCATGTACCTTGCTTGCGGGCACATCCCCAGTAGGAGGTGTGCAGGAGGTGGCTGATGGATGTCTCTCTCTCATCGATGTTTCTGACTCTCTATCCCTCTCCCTTCCTCTCTGTAAAAAAATCAATAAAATATATATATTTAAATTAAAAAAAGATTCAGGGGAGGGCCTGGCTAGCATGGTCGGTGGCTAAGCATCAACCCGTGAACCAGGAGGTCAGGGTTCAACTCCCGGTTAGGGCACCTGCCCAGGTTGCAGGCTTGAGCCCCCATAGGGAGGTGCAGGAGGCAGCCGGTCCATGATTCTCTCTCATCACTGAAGTTTCTGTCTCTCCCTCTCCCTTCCTCTCTGACATCAGTTAAAAATATGTTTAAAAATATATATATTCGGGGAGAAGAGAAAGGAGCGTCCAACATGGAAGCTGATGCCTTGGAAAGAGCCAGGGCGGGTTCGCCGGGGTGAGCAACGGGGGCGGCGTGTTTGTGCGGCCGGAGCCGCCCCGCCACACCGGCTGCCCAGGTGGCCTGCACGGCGTTGGCAGACGGGCTGGATGTCAGGGCTCACCGTGGGCGCCATGGAGGACTGAGCTCACTCTCTGGCTTCTCCCTGCCCCCGAGGGCAGGAGTGAGGCTGGGTCCCTCCCAGTCACTTGCTCGCCACCAGCCTCCCCTGGAGCTCTCCAGTCCCCTAGTTAGGAGGCACAGCCTCACCTGTCTAAGAACACTGACTCCACGAGACCCTGAGAGTTGTAGGGAACGCGGACAGAGACCAAAAATGCTTTAAAAAACAAAAAACAGGATTAAAACATTTTTTTAATATTTTTATTGAATTTTCACAGAGAAGAAGGTAGAAGGATAGAGAGTCAGAAACATCGATGAGAGAGAAACATCGATCAGCTGCCTCTGCACGCCTCCTGCTGGGACTGTGCCCGCCACCAAGGTCCATGCCCTTGACCGGCATCGAACCTGGGACCTTTCATTCCATAGGCTGATGCTCTATCCACTGAGCCACACAGGTTAGAGCCAAAAATGCTGTTTATGAAACCACACGTGTCCGTTCCGAAATCTCCTGTTTTAACACCGGGTCTGGGTCTGCCGTTGGCCGCCACGTCCATCCCTCTGAGACGTGGCTCCTGGTCAGGCTGCCTCCACCTCCTCCTCCAGCAACAGCGCTGGATGCTCAAGCCAAAAGCCGGGGGGGAGGGGAGGAATGCCACGGCGAGGTCCTCACAGGGGAACACGCGCCCCCGTTAAACATGAGTAAGCGTGTGACATGCAGGCTCCGTCACGCTGACGGCCGGGTGACAGGCTGTTTCTCAGGGGAGCGCTGATGCCTGCTGTG
>PVJN01024568.1:0-12332 GCA_004026805.1 Lasiurus borealis | reverse complement strand
CAAGGCTGTTCACAAATGAGCAGATCAGACGTATACGTCCACCTAAGTCAGTCGCAGAAAACGTAGAGGAAAGAAAGCACGTTAAAAACGGCAGTGAGGAGCCCTCACCGGTGTGGCTCCGTGGAGAGAGCGTCGGGCCTGCGGACTGAAGGGTTCCGGGTTCGGTTCCGGTCTAGGGCATGGACCTGGGTGGCGGGCACATCCCCAGTAGGGGGCGTGTAGGAGGCAGCTGATGGATGTCTCTCTCTCATCTATGCCTCTGACTTTCTATCCCTCTCCCTTCCTCTCTGAAAAATCAATAAAATATATTTTAAAAAAAAAAAAGGAAAGGAGCTGAGACCGGTGGATAGAGCGTCGACTTGCAGACTGAAAGGTCCCGGGTTCAATTCCATTCGGGGGCATGTACCTTGCTTGCGGGCACATCTCCACTGTGGGGTGTGCAGGAGGCGGCTGATCAATGTTTCTCTCTCTCATCGATGTTTCTCACTCTCTATCCCTCTCCCTTCCTCTCTGTAAAAAATCAATAAAATATTTTTTATTTTAAAAAAAAGGAAAGGAAAGGAAAAGAGGACGCACCCAGCATGACACCATCGGTGGGAGACAAAAAATAATTTGCAGTCGTCCTGGGCAAGGGCGGAACCCGTGAGACAGGGACTCGGGGACGGAGGGCTGTGTGCCAGCTGCACCACGTCCCCTCCCCCCAGCGTTGTTTCTCTAACGTGTGGCGTGTCCACCCCCGGCTCCCGGTTAGCACAGCCAGGAACGCACACGGGGTGGGCGGAGGCAGTGCCACGGGCAGAGTACGTGAAGCACGGAGCTCGTACGGCTCCGGTCAGAGCCGGGACCTGTCTTTTCCGCACTGACACGTGGCCGGCTCTCGCTCGCTCGCCTGTGCATCTGTACCCACGTCCCCCCGTTCTTTCCCTCTCCTTACCATTGCGAGGGGTGAGGGGGAGGAACACTGATCTGCTGTTCCACTCACCTATATTCTCATCGCTTGGTTCTCCTTTGTGCCTGGACTGGGGATCGAAGCTGAACTGGCGAACCAGGACGACCCTCGAATCCACTGAGCTACCCGGCCGGGCCTCTCCTTTCCTTGCTTACGTGATTAAAACGCCACGATGCTTCCTCTGCCTGTTTCATTCATTCACTCAACCCTTCATTCAGCTTTTTCATTCATTCCTTTTAAAGCAGTGGTTCTCAACCTGTGGGTCGCGACCCCTTTGAGGGTTGAATGGCCCTTTCACAGGGGTCGCCTAAGACTATTGGAAAACACCTATTTCCCATGGTCTCAGGAACCAACACACTGCTCCTCGGTGTAGCAAAGTGTAGCCATGTCGTTTACTGTTGTCCTAGGAAGACTGTTGCCCATGCGACACCACGATTCAAGACAACATTTCATTTATTTGTCATTAGAAATAAATATTTCACAATATACAATTACATATTGTTTTTGTGATTAACCCCTATGCTTTCATGATGTTCAATCTGTAACAACGAAAATACATCCTGCCTATCAGATATTTACATGACAGTTCATGACAGTAGCAAAATGACAGCGATGAAGTAGCCACGGAAATCATTTTATGGGTGGGGGTCACCACCCCATGAGGAGCTGTCTTAAAGGGTCGCGGCCTTAGGAAGGTTGAGAACCGCTGCTTTAAAGAATCGCTATTGATTGGAGAGAGAGAGGAAGGAAAGAAAGAGAGAAACATCAATGTCAGAGTGTAACACCCATCGTCGGCCTTCCCCCACCCCCTGGGGATGGAGCCCGGATCCCAGGCTGGTGCCCTACCCGGGAATCGAACCAGCAACCTTTCGGTGCCGGGGATGACGACGCCCACCCGGACCTGCCTGACCTGGATCCATCTCCCTGACGTCGGCCGGAGGTCGCCCCGGGGGACGAACCGCGAGCCCCCCCCCCCCCCGCCCCGGGTGACCCGCGGCCTCCGTGTGCAGGGGTTGCCGCCGCGATGGAGGACTACACGGAGACGCTGAAGGACGAGGAGGACGCGCTGTGGGAGAACGTGGAGTGCCACCGGCACATGCTGAGCCGCTACATCAACCCCGCCAAGCTCACGCCCTACCTGCGCCAGTGCAAGGTCATCGACGAGCAGGACGAGGACGAGGTGCTCAACGCGCCCATGCTGCCCTCCAAGATCAACCGCGCCGGTGAGCCAGCCCCCGGGGCCCCGAGGGGCGGGGGAGGGGGCGGGACTGCCCCTGGCGGCGGCCCCAGGAAACCCCTCCGGCTAGTGTGCCCGCCCCAGTGCCTCTGGGTCGGGAGTTTCTCAGCTCTGCCCGCGGCCCTCTGCCCAGCCCGGACCCTCCCCCCCACACCCACACTCCCCAAGCGGTACAACTAAGAGCGTCCGGACTCGGGGAGCGGGGAATGCTGTCACAGTGGTACCTCGAGACACGAGCGCCCTAACCTACGAGATTAGTTTGAGATACGAGCCATCGAGCGAGCGGTTTTTGCTCTGAAATACGAGCAACAGTTGAGATAGGAGTCATCGCGCCGATCGGCCGGCGGCACATGACCCACCGGTTTACCGCGACGCAAGCGTCTCCTAGTTTCCCACGCCTCAAGGCGACGGGAGGAATTAAACTCGTATCTCGAGGCACCACTGTATTAACTAACCTGCCCCGGCCTGTGGCGGAGACCCCTCTGATGGCGGACGTAAGCAGGCAACACAGCACGTGATCAGCCATACACCTATGGGATGTGGTCACCGTCACAATGCGTCACAATGACCGATGTCTCCGTGTCGCACGGCCGCCGTGGCAGATCGCCCTGCACACCGCTGACACCCCACGCCCCTAGAAATCAGAGCAGCTCTGAGATCTGCCGGGAGAGGGTGTGATTTCCTGCAGAAAGCAGCACGTTTCTTACTAAATCTGAATTTTGACCACGCGAGCACTGGGTTCTACACTAATGGACACATTTTGGAAGCCGGTGCATTTTATTATTTAAACATACAGGGTGGCCCCAAAAATGTGGGCATCCTTTAGCAACTGACAGCTCATTTTGGAAAGGAGAAGCACTTCCATAAACACAGCCTCTGTAATTGTCCAAAGGAGGTGCATACGTTTGGGGGTTCGGAGCAGGGGGCTGTCAGTCAGACTGCCTTAGGGTGCCTGGCACTTGGTTACCTCCACACGAGGTGAGACGTTCGGTTGGTTGAAACTCCTTTGGGTTCTACATGTGTGCCTGTGTGTACACACGTGTTTATCCGTCTCTGTGCGGCACACGGGGTCACAGGTCAACGCCTCTCTCTGTGGCCCACACTTCAAAAGGCTGGGAAGCCCCTTTCCCACAGCATGAGTGGCCGGTGCGCTGTGACTGCCCTTTGTGTGCACAGCACTCACCCCCATCACACACGCTCTCCTGGCAGACACCCCCTCACAGCGCCCTTCTGCCCAGCACGGCTGTCACGGCCGGCTGGGCCCCCACTGCTCTAGAGTCACATGCCAGCAGCCCACACACACACTGGCAGCCACATGCGGGCAGCCCAGCCACGCCAGCAGCCCACACACGCTGAAACACGCTTGTCCTGGGGACACGGTCAGCTCGAGGGCCTCCAGGGAAGAAGCGTCTGGAAGTAAAATGTTTAAGGGAGGCCAGGGCGTGTGAACATTCAGGGGAACTGGGGGGCAGAGCCTGCTGCCCGTCCCGCTGGGGTTCGAGAAGTTTCCAGGCCCCGTGGCCTCCCCAGGGAGATGTCTCGCTCCCGCACAGATGTCTGTCTGTCTGTCTGTTGCTCTGAAGCCCAGAGAACACGCTCCCCTCCACAGCACGGCCTCTGAACCTCCCCCTCTGCCCAGCACAGGAGCCGAGGCCGATGTGCGCCTCGAACCCGGTCGCCCGGGCGCTCTGTGAGGCTGTGGCTTCCTGAGGCTGTGCTGTGCCCGGGTCCCCGGGTCCCAGGGGAAGGGAGCTGACCGCCCCACTGCCTCCCCGTGGGGGGCCTGGCCTGTGACTCCGGCCCCGGGTCCGAGAGGCCGTCGGAGTGACCACTGTGGCAATGCCGTGTTCTTCACGTTCACTGAGGGCCGGGAGGAGGGGAGGGAGGCGTGGGCCGGGCCCGGTCCCCTGTGCCTCACGCCGGTGCCGCGGCCCTGTCCCCAGGCCGGCTGCTGGACATCCTGCACACCAAGGGCCAGCGGGGCTACGTGGTCTTCCTGGAGAGCCTGGAGTTCTACTACCCCGAGCTCTACAAGCTGGTGACCGGCAAGGAGCCCACGCGCAGGTTCTCCACCATTGTGGGTGAGTGGCCGCCGGGGCGCCGGGGGGCGGGGGGCGGGAGGGGAGGGCGTGTGTCCACCGCCGGGTCGTCCCGGAGCCTGACTCGGTGACGCTGGGACAGTCAGCACTGGTCTCTGCCCGATGGTGAGAGCGGCGAGGGGAAGCTGGAGCCGAGAGCATGGGCGCTCCTGGCACATCCCCCGTGAATGGCGGTGGTGGCGGTGGGACAGATGCCCGCCCCTGTGGTCCGGTTCTCGCCTCCTCTGGTCCCACACCCCTGAGCCAGGCCCCTGCACGCCTTCTCTTACGTCCCTTCCCACACACTCCACTCCGGCCCGGCCTCCTCCCCGCCTGCACCCACCAGCTCTGGCCTCACCCCTGCCTGCCTCCCGCCCCCTCCACCTCGCACAGCTCCCTGCGTGACACCTCCTCCCGCTGCTCCGTCCCAAGACCCGTCCTTCCCTCTGCCCCCATGGCCCAGCCTCTGCTGACACCCCAGCCTCCCCCCTGCTCTGCCTCTCCCCGGGCTCCAGGCACCTGGTCTTCCTCCACCACATCCCCCCTTCCTGGGCGCTTTCCTTCCACATTCAACTTTCAAGCCGAGACCGGTGTGGCTCAGTGGAGGGAGCGTCGGCCTGCGGACTGAAGGGTCCCGGGTTCCATTCCGGTCAAGGGCATGGACCTTGGTTGCGGGCACATCCCCAGTGGGGGGCGTGCAGGAGGTGGCTGACCGATGTCTCTCTCTCTCATCGATGTTTCTGACTCTCTATTCCTCTCCCTTCCTCTCTGTAAAACATCAATAAAGTATTAAAAAATAAATGAAAACTCTCAGCTCCCCTATCTGGAGCCCAGGAGCCAGGAAGGCCCTACCACCCCCATACCCACCCCTCCACCGACTCCACTGCCTGGGCCTTCCCTCCCTGACACCTCTGTCTGCAGCCACATCTGTCTGCATCACATCTCTTCCCTGACCTCTGCTTCCGGCCAGACCCCAGCTGCTGTGCTCCCCCCGAGTCCGGGCCCCCGGGGTGGAGGGCGGTGGCGGGAGCGGGCCGTGCTGACCCCGCACCCCCCGCACCCCCGCCCCCCGCAGTGGAGGAGGGCCACGAGGGCCTCACGCACTTCCTCATGAACGAGGTCATCAAGCTGCAGCAGCAGATGAAGGCCAAGGACCTGCAGCGCTGCGAGCTGCTGGCGCGGGCGCGGCAGCTGGAGGACGACAAGAAGCAGCTGGCGCTGGCGCGCGTGGAGCTGCTCACCTTCCAGGAGCGCTGCTACAAGATGAAGGAGGAGCGCGACGGCTACAACGACGAGCTGGTCAAGGTCAAGGACGACAACTACAACCTGGCCATGCGCTACGCGCAGCTCAGCGAGGAGAAGAACATGGCCGTGATGCGCAGCCGGGACCTGCAGCTCGAGGTGAGGGGTGAGCGCTGCATGCGGGCGGGCAGGAGCGCGGGTGCAGGAGCCTCGTCCTTGGCCGGGGGGCGGGGTCCGAGGCCGCGAAGATCTACCCTGTGCGCATGCGCACCATCCTCGCAGGCCAGCGCTTAGGGACCAAACCCCACTGTGCGCATGCGCACAACGAACCAGGGGGGGCGCTTCCCCCCACCATGCGCATGCGTACCACCATCGCAGCCTGACACCTAGGGCCCAACCACCATGAGCATGCGCAGACCGAACCAGAGGAGCTGCCCCCACCGTGCGCATGTGCAGACGGGCGCAGACCTGCCCACCGCAGCTCAGGTCCCCGCTTGGGAGCCCAGGGGCGTCGCAGGCAAAGGCAGACACGTGCACACGGACCCCCCGTGGGGCCCAGATGCTCTAGGCCAGCGGTTCTCAACCCATCGGTCGTGACCTGTTTTCTGATGGTCTCAGGCTCTACAGCAGCGACCCACAGGCTGAGAACCACTAGCAGAGCCATCAAGGCCCTAAGCACGGGGCATGCCGGGTGGTGGTTCTGGAGCCAGAGGAGCAAGTGGCAGGAGAGGAGGAGGGAGGTGGATGGGGAGGGGGGGACTGGGTGAGACCTTGGCCGTCACGCCAGTTGCGACGGGGACGCGGCTGAAGGATGGAGAGCCGGGGAGCGACAGCTGATTTATTTCTAGATGGATGGCTCTGGCTGCGGGTGGAAATAGACTCTCGGAATATTTATGAGGCACCTGCCACGGGGAAGGCAGTGTGCTGAGCACCGCGGGGGACGCGGGGATAAATAACCTGATTTCTGGTCAGGTCACATACGATTTAGCTGGCGCGGACGACAGGTCCGTAAACCACCCGCTAGAACCCGGGCCATTGGAATCAGAGACACGGAACGGTCAGGGCGTGTAGTGTGTGTGTGTGTGTGTGTGTGTGTGTGTGTGTGGAGAGCAGGCGCTTTAAATATTGCAGACGGGAGCTCGAGTCTGGCTTCGGCTTTCCCCGGGAGCTGGCCCTGGGTCTCCGGTTCCCATTTGGTCGGTGGCAGTCCCGGCCATAATGCCCCCGCCCTCAGAGCTGAGGCGCTGCACCCTGAGCCCCTGGGGGAGGAGGGCGGGCAGTGGCTGGCCCGGGTGCACCCCTCCATGCAGGCATGCCAGCCCCACTCAGGTGCACCTGGGGATGGGCCCGGCACAGGGCACTCGGGGTGCCCTCCCGGGATGCTGACCAGGACTTCGGTCTCTAAGGAAGGGTGACTGCTGAGCCGTGTTGCTCAGCATGCAGGGCCGTTAACGGGGCGGGTGGAGGGTTCTATCCCGGGACGTTCCTGGCGGTGTCCCTCCCCGAAGGTGGAGTCAGAGTGAGACAGCCCGTCTAGGACGGAAAGGCCCATGTCACCGAGAGTCCCTCGGCTGGTCTCAGCCCCAGGCCGCTCCCCTGCAGCCTCTCCTTCCCCCCCAGGTGGGGGGTGGGGTGCCGAGCTGGCCTTCTCTCAATAAAACCACAGCCCTTCACCTGCCAGATATCTTTTTCTTTTTAAAATATATTTTATTGATTTTTCACAGAAAGGAAGGGAAAGGGATAGAAAGTTAGAAACATCCATGAGAGAGAGACATCAGCTTCCTCCTGCACGCCCCCCACTGGGGATGTGGCCACAACCAAGGTACATGCCCTTGACCAGAATCGAACCTGGGATCTTTCAGTCCACAGGCGGACGCTCTATCCACTGAGCCAAACCTGTTTCGGCTCTTTTTTTTTTTTTAATATATTTTACTGATTTTTTTACAGAGAAGAAGAGAGAGGGATAGAAAGTTAGAAAGATCCATGAGAGAGAGACATCAATCAGCCGCCTCCTGCACGCCCCCTACTGGGGATGTACCCGCAACCAAGGTACATGCCCTTGACCGAAATCGAACCTGGGACCCTTCAGTCCCCAGGCCCACGCTCTATCCACTGAGCCACACCGGTTTGGGCCCTGCCAGACATCCTGACGCCCGCCTCTCGGTGAGCCTGGAACTGATGGACACACACACACACACACACACACACACACATGCCGCCGTGCCTCCTCTCCTTGCAGCCCTGAACGCCAGCCCCTGTGCTGGGTGTTCTGCTGACGCCAGGGTCTGGGCAGCAGACTGGCTGAGGCACCCCGTGTGAGAGTCTTCTGGCCCCCGATCCTCACTCTCACCTGAGGGGGGCGGCCAGCAGGTCTCCAGTTGCCCTGGTTCCAGATGGTGGCAGGCCCGGGAGACCGTGAGCCTGGGGCCTTTCCCCGGGAAACGCCGTCCTTTGGAAGGAGCCGAGCCGGCTGTGAGCCCCCGAGGAGGACAGAGCCCAGGGGAGCAGGGCCTCGCGGGGTGGAATCAGGGTGCACCCAGGAATCCCAGTCCCCGGCCGGGTCACCCCTGCCGTCCCGCCCAGAGCACTGGGCTCACGGGAGCTCTGAGGCCCATTGTCAAAGGGCATCAATGCGGTTCACGCCTCGGGGACACTGGATGGGTATCTCTCATCCTCCTCCGTCCCCCGTGTCACCCCACGGTTCCCCCGGAATTTCCTAAGGGACACGGAGAGCCTTTGCATTGTTCTAAACGGCGGGTCGGGAGCTCCCCCTGCCGGGAGGGGCGGCTGGTTTTACTGGGAAAGGCTTTGCCGCCGGCAGGAGGGAGGGAGGGACGGACAGACAAGGCCCAGGTGGGGCCGCTTTCAGGGGGCCTGGGGAGCGATGCCAACCCCACCCCCTCGGCCCTCTCCCCGCCGGGGTGCGCAGATCGACCAGCTGAAGCACCGGCTGAACAAGATGGAGGAGGAGTGCAAGCTGGAGCGGAACCAGTCCCTGAAGCTGAAGAACGACATCGAGAGCCGGCCCAAGCGGGAGCAGGTGCTGGAGCTGGAGCGCGAGAACGAGATGCTGAAGACCAAGATCCAGGAGCTGCAGGCCATCATCCAGGTGGGTGGGGAGGGGCGGGGAGGGGCAGCCGGTGAGCGCAGGGCAGGACAGGGCAGGGCAGGGCAGGGTGCCCCGCCAGCCCGGTCCAGGGTGAGTCTGAGGAGGGCCGCGCAGGACGGGGGAAAAGACAGACGAGCATACGGCTGGGGCTGGTGCGTGTCCGGGGCCGGATGAGGAGACAGAAGACCCAGCCCACCGGCCGATGCTCTGTTTTATTCCGATTACCATCCTGGATGCAGAGGGTCTTGTTTTGGCCACACTCGCTGCACCTCGCACAGCTCACTGGCTTCGTAGGAAGGAATGAGGGGGGTGGGGGTAAGGGGGTACCAGGTCAGGCTTAGTGATGCTCAGACTTGTCTGTGGCCCTGACAGAGGTCAGCCCGAGGCTTCACCCTAGAGCCGCTCCCGCAGTCACAGGGCAGGTGACTGCAGGGCTACCAGCACCCACACCACCAGGGGCGCCTCCATTTCCTCCTCGGAAGACGGGGGTGACCGCACCAGCCCTTCTCAGACACGTGACAGCACGTGACCTGATGATACCTGTAAACAGCTCCTTTAACGGACCCTCTTCTCCACGCTCAGTGCCCCGAGCACGGGGAGGTGAGGGTGGCAGGGAGGCCTGTCTGTCCTGAGAAACGGAGAAACTCACCGTGGCTGGTGGCTCGGTGGTCAGAGCGCCGGCCCGGTGCCAAAGGGTCGTGGGTTCGATCCCCGGCCCTTATCAGGGAGGCAACCAATCGCTGTTTCTCTCCTCCTCTTTCCACTCTCTAAAACCATCAATGAGAAAGGTATCCTCAGCGGAGGATGAACCAAAAAAATCCCAAGAACCTCAGGGTCAGCCAGCCCGTGCGTTTATGAATCCTCTGAGTGTCTCTGCCTCCGTCAGCACAGAGCGGAGGACAGGGGGCCGTCTCCATGGAGTGACACGGCCCAGCACACACTTAAGGGAGAGAAGCAGCCACCTGCCTCCCCCTTCTCCAGTGTCTCCCCCCACCCCCTCACCAGCGGTTCTCAACCTTTTTAATGCTGTGACCTTTTAATACAGCTCTTCATGTGGTGGTGACCCCCAATCATAAAATTATTTTTGCTGCTACTTCATCACTGTAATGTTGCTACTATTAATGAATCATCATGTAAATATCTGTTTTCCGATGGTCTTAGGCGACCTTGCTAGCAATTTTCAACCTGTGGGTTGCGACCCACAAGTTGAGAATCACTGCTGTAGAGCCTAAGACCATCAGAAAACACAGAGATTTACATGATGATTCATAACAGTAGCAACATTACAGTGATGAAGTATCAAGGAAAATAATTTTATGATTGAGGGTCACCACCACATGAGGAGCTGTATTAAAAGGTCACAGCATTAAAAAGGTTGAGAAGCGATGCCCTCTCACCCTTCCAACTGGCTGTCCGATGCCTGTGCTCTGACTAGGAGCTGGTGTCACGGGAGCAGATTGGAGCCGATTTGGTGGGCAGGCGGGCAGTGTCCACCAGCAGGCCTGCCCTGTCTCTGCTGTCACCTGTGACGTGTTCGGGGAGCAGCTTCTGGGGCTGCGATGAGGCTGGGGCTGAGCGGCAGGCCGGGGGTGTTGGCGGCAGCAGGGCTATGCTAACCTCACCAGCCTGGCCCGGGGCGTCTGCGGGAGGGCGGGTGTCTCCCCAGGCTCCGAGGCCCGGCACCCACCCTCTCTCCCGCCCCAGGCCGGGCAGCGCAGCCTGCCGGACTCGGACAAGGCCATCTTGGACATCCTGGAGCATGACCGCAAGGAGGCGCTGGAGGACCGGCAGGAGCTGGTCAACAAGATCTACAACCTGCAGGAGGAGACGCGCCAGGCCGAGGGGCTGCGGGACAAGGTGGGCCGGCGGCCCGCTGGCCAGCACCCTGCTCCCCGAACCCCGCGCTCCCGGTCCCGGGGTACCCGCCCGCCTCCCGCACCAGCACCCCTGCAGCCGTGTGTCCCTGTCCGTGGGCTCCCGTCTCCCTTCCCGACGGCAGGCCTCGGGGGAAGCGCACAGTGGGTCTGCACGTCACCCACTCCTCCACCCCCTGGCACACAGTAGGTCCGAGCCAACCCCGGCTCGTTGACGGACCCGCTGCCGCCGTCCCTGCCGGTCAGACGGCTGCCCCTGGGGGTGAGTGACCGGCCATGCTGACCGCCTGCCTGCCTGTCCCCCTTTCCCCTTCTACCCCCGAACCCGCAGTACCTGGAGGAGAAGGAGGATCTGGAGCTGAAGTGCTCCACGCTGGGGAAGGACTGCGAGATGTACAAGCACCGCATGAGCACCGTGATGCTGCAACTGGAGGAGGTGGAGCGAGAGCGGGACCAGGTGTGCCCCCCGCTGCCCAACGGGGGGACAGAGGGCCAGAGGGAGGGGACTGAGGGTCAGGGGTCACTGAGGGTCAGGGGAGCACCCAGGGCCAGGGCACCCCGGTGGCGGCAGAGAAGGGCCCAGAGATCCTTTCCCAGTAAAACCAGCCACGCCTCCCGGCTGAGGGGGTTTCCCGAATCACCATGTAGAGCAGCGGTTCTCAACCTGGGGGCAAACGACCCTTTCGCAGGGGTCGCATGAGACCAGCGGAAAATGCAGATGTTTGCATCACGATGCATCACAGCAGCAACATTTCATGGTTGGGGGTCACCACCCCGTGAGGAGGAACTGTATGCCAGGGTCACGGCCTTAGGGAGGTGGAGAACCGCAGGTTTAGAACAAAGCAAAGGCGCTCTGCGTCCCTTAGAAAATCCCGGGGAACCGGGGGGTGACACGGGAGACAGAGGAGGATAAGAGATACCCAACCGGCGTCCGCAAGGCATGAGCCGTGTCAGTGCCCTTAGACACGGTCCTCAGAGCTCCCGTGAGCCCAGTGCTCTGGACGGGAGCGGAGATTCAGCTGAGGATTCGGGGTTCTGGGCCCGGGCCCCGCCCCATCCGCCCCGCCAGGCGCACGGTGGCCTCTCCCACCTCCGTTTCGAAGATGAATTCCAGCCGGAGCTGTGGGACACACAGGCAGCTGACCCCACGGGCCCGGCTGGCCCTTCAGGGGGCGGGTCTCCGGAGAAGGCGGGTGGGGGCCGGTCACTCAGGCGGTGATGGCAACATGTGGACGGCTCCTTTAAACGGACCCACGCCACGCTCAGTGCTCCGAGTGTGGCAGGGAGGCGAGGGTGGCAGGGAGGCCTGCCTGTGCTGAGAGACGGAGAAACGCGCCGTGGCTGGTGGCTCAGTGGTCAGAGCGCCGGCCCGGTGCCAAAGGGTCGTGGGTTCGATCCCCAGCCCCTATCAGGGAGAGGGCACTGCGCCTGCCAGGCCGCCCTCTCTGTAAAGTGGGAAAGACAAGTGCCTCGGGCCAGGGAGGGGGCTCCCGGAGAGGCACCCCGAGCCCCACGTGGGGGGCTGGAGCCCCGTGGGATGGTGGGAGAGGCAGCGAGGGACCGGCCGGCGGGAGCTGGGGCCGCAGAGGGAGCAGCTGGGAGGCGTGCCGGGGAGACGGGGTGGAGAACCGGGGGCCGTCCCTCCCCGCAGGCCTTCCACTCCCGGGACGAGGCGCAGACGCAGTACTCGCAGTGCCTGATCGAGAAGGACAAGTACCGGAAGCAGATCCGCGAGCTGGAGGAGAAGAACGACGAGATGCGCATCGAGATGGTGCGGCGGGAGGCCTGCATCGTCAACCTGGAGAGCAAGCTGCGGCGCCTGTCCCGGGACAGCGGCGGCCTG
>PVJN01024567.1:0-30987 GCA_004026805.1 Lasiurus borealis | reverse complement strand
TTGGCATTTTTTTTAAATATATTTTATTGATTTTTTTACAGAGAGGAAGGGAGAGGGGTAGAGAGTTGAAACATCGATGAATCATCTCTTTGATTTAAAAAGAAATAGTGACACAATGCTTTATGTTTCTTAAGTTCAGAATGGTGGGGAAATACATTATAGAAAGAGTTGCAAGTTAGAGAACTTCAATTTGGCTGAGTATTTCCTGTGTAAAAGGCAGAGAGGGGTCTTTTTGAGGCATCCTAACCCACCACCGCCATCCATCTCACCAGCACGTCTTTCCGAACAGCATTTTCCATCGTGGTTCGACTGCATTTCCTGTCGTGCAGCACTGATTTCGAAAGCCAGTGAGGCAGGAGGAGTTCTGACGTTGGTTTATGTTCCCCTTCAATCCTCCCCTCACTCCTCCCTGCCTTTTGGGGTCTAACTACACCAGAGCGGCCAGTACATGTTGACATGCACGCTGGCTCTCCTCACACCCAAGAGAAGCAGGAGTTGTGCCAGTTTTATTTTAGCTCTTGGGGCCTTGAGATTCTCCAGCAGCTGGGCTTTGTGGCCTTAAATAGGCCTGTCTCCCTCGAGGTTGGAGACGTGCCTGGGTGAGGGCCGAGCTGGGAAAACTCCCTCAGAAAACCAGTTTCCCAAAGGGAGAGGCGCGGTGTGCACCCACTGAATTCGCATGTTCTAAACCCGAGGCAACACGGGGCAAGGAATGACTCTCTCACGCGTGCGAATTTGGAAGAGGGACTCTCTTGCCATCACCCGGCCCCGTGGGTGTACAGAACACGTCATCCGTTCATGTGAAGGGCCTCAAGGCCAGAGCCCCAAAGCCAACAGCAAAATCAGGGGTGACCCCAGCACGCCTCCAAACCAAGTCATGTGGGCATTGGACCCCTCCCTGCCTTGTTGCCACTGCTCTCAGACTCCGGCTGCTGGCCCTGGCCCTTCCCTGTCATCCAGTCCCCTCTCAGCAGAGGACTCAGGGGCTCACGCCCCTGACAAAGTGTCCTGGGAGGCCCCAGTACTGACAGGAGAGGACATCGCAGGCTTCGGGCCGGGCCAGGGGAGAGAAGGTCTTCTAGGAGGTGTTAGGCATCACGTCTCACCCACCCCCGGCCCCACCGACACCCACTTTGTCAGACTCCCTCCCCACTCCTAACAAGTGCACGGACCGAGAGGAAGCCAGGGGAGCCCCATCCCTGATTTATGACCTGGTGTTTGAGTCCACGTGACAGGATAGTTTTGTTCCACCAAAAGGTGATTTTCCGACGGAATGAAGGCAGGAGACATACCCCATCCTTATTCCTGAGCAGTGTTCAGTATTATCAGCTTTTTTTAAAAATATATATATTTTACTGATTTTTTACAGAGAGGAAGGGAGAGGGATAGAAAGTCAGAAACATCGATGAGAGAGAGAGAGACATTGATCAGCCGCCTCCTGCATGCCCCACACTGGAGTTGTGCCCGCAAGCAAGGTACATGCCCCCGACCGGAATTGAACCTGGGACCTTTCAGTCCGCAGGCCGACGCTCTATCCACTGAGCCAAACCGGTCTCGGCCAATATTATCAGCTTTTAAAGTTGGCTTTAGAAACCAACAAAATGCCCTGAAATGTGGTTCTTCTATTCTTACATCGGCAGAATTGCACAACTATTACGAAAACAGCAGAAACGAGTTCACTGTTTTTTGTTTTTTTTTTAACCCCCCTCCCAATACTGATGATATTTTAGAAGCACGGAGACGTCTTTGTCTTAACTGCACACCCAATGCGGTCTGGCCTCAGCTGCTAGAATGTGTGTCTTCACTTTTCAAAATGCCAGGCCATGTTAATACGCGTTAACATCCAAGGGATGTTATTCCCAAAAATGCAATGGCTGAATTTGTTACTGATCAATGTCACCAAAATATATGCTCTCAAGGAATTCAGACAGAGAAAGGAAAATGACATTACTGACAAGTCATTTTTTTATGTAAAATTATTTCAAGAGAGTTTTTACATCAAACACAATTTCTAAAGAACCTTTTAAAAGGAATTTGTGCCCATAATACCCCTACTCTTTGATATTAGCTCAAATGATAACAGCATAGAATACATCCATCTCATTGCATAGGTGCACGACATCAGATTTTCATATTCTAAATCCGAGAAAACATGGATTCAAACTATGAAACCAAACCATTTTAAAGAATTCTTTTGGTGAAAAAAACAAACTCTTTTTTCTAGTAATTCCCACTCAGTGATTTAGAAGATATAAGTCAGAGAGCCATTTTGCACATCTTAATTTAGAATCCTTTGAAGATTCAACTTGCAAACTGCAACTAATTACTTCTGCTTCTAGATAGCTAAAACTGTAATTCCTTGTTTTTATATAGCTGAATAATACACATGGCACTTTTTTTAAAAATATATTTTATTGACTTTTTACAGAGAGGAAAGGAGAGGGATAAAGAGCTAGAAACATCAATGAGAGAGAAACATCAATCAGCTGCCTCCCGCACACCCCCTACTGGGGATGTGCCCTCAACCGAGACACATTACCTTGACCAGAATCGAACCCAGGACCCCCCCAGTCCGCAAGCCGACACTCTATCCACTGAGCCAAACAGGTTTCGGCCACATGGCACTTTTTTTTTATATTCTGTCTTATTGTTTGACATCCGAATGCTAGATATATATGACTGGCCAATTGATACATGTTTGAATCCAACTCGTGGATGTTATCTTCCATGAATATTCCTCACTGCGAGTTTCGAAATACTGAGTGATTTCATTTCCATGAGAGTCTAAATAGTTCTATTTACAAGTTTACCAAAGACTTATGTTAATAGTAATATCATAATTATAGTAATAAAAATGCTAAAAGCCAAGTTAATGTTGTGTATCTTCTATAGTCCCGAAGGTTGTGAATTTTGTGTTAAACACCTGCATCTGTCCTGTTTAAGGTTTCAGGCTCTGTATAACTATACTCCTAGGAATGAAGACGAGCTGGAGCTCAGAGAAAGCGACGTCATCGACGTGATGGAAAAGTGTGATGATGGGTGGTTTGTGGGTACGTACATACGTGCACAGTTCCTTCCACACGCATCGGCCCCTGGTTAACGTGCTTGTGTCTGCTCCCTGCGTGGATGGGTGCGGAGGTCAGGCGTTGAGCTCACAATGCCTTGGATCTTCTAGACATTCATCTGTCATCCCAAGGCCACTGCATTTTTAATACACTGGTACCACGAGATACGAGTTTAATTCGTTCCGTAACCTTGAGGTGTGGGAAACTATGAGACGCTTGAGTCGTGGTAAACTGGTGGGTCGTGTGCAGCCGGCCGATCCACGCGATGACTCCTATCTCAACTGTTGCTCGTATTTCAAAGCAAAAATTGCTCGCTCGACGGCTCGTATCTCAAAAATCTCGTATGTTAGGGCACTCATGTCTCGAGGTACCACTGTATAGTGAGCACTGACTGCTCCAGGTAGACGTGGTTTTCTGTCAGCTTTATTTCTGGTTCCACTGGGAGAGGAAAATTTCCGTAAAGAGCGCCAACCAGGAAAGACTGAGGTGTGAGAAGAAAAATGTTCCCGGGATGAGTAGTATCACTCCTCTGTTCCATGGGGAGAGCTAGCTGTCAGCAGCGAGGATCCGTTAGAGAGAACAAGGTCACTCACCCCCGTTTAGGGCTGCTGTCATTGCCCTAAGGGAACAGGGCTCTCTGAGCCTTCATTTGCAGAGGAAGGAGGGAGACAGACGTTCCCTTCTGACTTCGAAAAGACAGTCTCCTGCTTACATCTTGAGAGCAGACTACTGTATTTTCTGACATATAAGATGACTTTTTAACCCAGGAAAATCTTCTCAAAAGTTGGGAGTCATCTTATACGTTGGGTGTCATCTTCTAGGGCGAGTATATCCCAAACTCTATATTTTAACTGGAAAAGTTGGGGGGTCGTCTTATATGCCCAGTCATTTTATACACCAGAAAATACGGTAGATGTCTTCTGAGAGAACATTTGTGGACAAGAGTATCAGGCACCAGCGCACGAGCCATCCTCCCAGTCTTTGTTCCTTTTTCATCCAACTACCTGCCTCACGTCCCCAAGAGAGTCTCCTGCTTCTGCAAACCCGGCAGGCCTTGCCCAGGGAGGGAAGGCCTTGCCCAGGGAGGGAAGCTTTGGAACGCAGAGTTCCAGGCCCGGGCGTATGAACTATCTCATGCTATATCACCCCCTCCCTTTCATGTGTTGCAGGAACCTCAAGAAGAACCAAATTCTTTGGTACTTTCCCGGGAAACTATGTCAAGAGGCTGTGAAGGACCCTCCCTCCTGTGTCTGCCGCGGCTCAGAACCTTGCCCGAAAGACCCCGCAGGCCTCCCGCTCTCATGCCTTATGTGTCCCATACAAGTCACCACCATCCCCGTCTCCACCTGCCGCCCAGCCACCAGCAGAGTAACCGCCGGAGCCGCGGGCGGGGAGGCTGGCACGCCTGTTGCGTGTGAAAGTGCAACTCCCTGCTTTCTGCTCGACACTGAAAGTCCGCACATGAGGATCAGAAAGAAAGTCATCATCCTTACAAAGGGTGACATAAATTGAAAAGTGTCTCGAGGAGACTCCCTGGCCCACTTTGAGGATGTCCGTCCCCCTCCACCTCCTCAGGTGACAAGAAGATGGTTTATTACTAAATAACGTGGTGGGCGTGTCCACCCTCTTCGCTTGGCAGTCTGTTTTCCTTTCACGAGTTTGCCTAGAGTCCTCGTTTACACGACATGACAACTGTACTCCAGCTATCGTTTGCCTGCACTTATACGTGTGTTGTACCATGCACAGTGATGACACAAGCTAAAGCGAGAGTAGGAGCGTTCCTTGGGATGAGTGTGATTTTTGTTGATTGAATGTGGGTTTTCAAATAGCAGTCTTTCCCTAAGAATTCTTTTGTACTTGGTAGAAGTGCAAATAGTAAGTGAGTCAGCGCTTTGGGTAATAATCATGAGACTATAAGAGATTTAGCTAGACGACAAAAAAAATATCGTGTTGTAAAGTTGCGTTGCTATTTTATATTAAAATGTAATAATCAGCATCGTACACAATGAGCCCTTAGTGTGCTTATTTATCCGACAAAAGTTAAATGAAAGCAGTGTTAGTGAAAGGTGCAACGAGTTAATTCTAACATAGACACTTGAAAGTATCCGTGAGCAATATTCCTAGGTAGGATTTCACTGTGTGTGCACATAGCCATTTGCGATTGTATGAGAACAGGCAATCCACATGATATGTCATACATTTTATGGAATGTAAAAGAATCCCACACCTTATTTTATAGAAATAGAAAACTCTAGAAGTATCACAGGTATCAAGGCTGGTATTAGCAAGGATTGTGATCAATACAATTATTTTTACTATAATAATTATTTTTTCTTCTATGGAACTCAGAATCCTGGCTACATTTGAGGACAGGAATATGTTGAGCCTGAACTTTCTGGTGTGTATACAATACTTCCTCAAAATACATTAGGCACTTTTTTTTAGAGGTGATGTTAACTCATCCGGGTTCTCTTTTCTGCCCTGAGGTAGAAATTTATAAGACGATATTGGGACCTGGAAGACTTAATGTGGCAAACAGTGCCTGAATTACACACCCCCTGAGAACTAGCTTTGTATTTCTTATGACTTTGCATAAGAATTATTCATATTTGGATCTTGAGCACCTTATAGAGAAAACTTTTTATGGCATTTATTCTGTGGACAGTGACTGACCTTTTCACAATGTAAGTAGACTCTAGAATTTTGTACATATGGTTGCTCTCTTTTTTTTGTACAGACTAGTTGTTGAGAAAACAAGGGAATTTCCTAACTTGGTCTTTATCCTCCACTTCGACAAAGCTAAAGACGATCCTTTGTACATCCCACAGATCATAAGCACGCCTCGATCATAGTGTGATCCTATAAGATAGCATTTATGCAAAAGTTTATGAGCTTAAGAGATCTTAGCAGCCAGTCTGAAATGTACATAAGCATCCAGTACAGAGGGGGTTCGATGGGAAGAAGGTAAAGAAACACCTTTGAGTTAGCCAACCTTGATTGCTGTCAAGTTCACAAGCAGCTTTATATTTTTAAAGGCCTTGGGTTTGAAAGTAGGTCAACTGCATGCAGCTTTGCTGATAAATGAATAATTATCTTCCATGCCATTTATGAAAAAAAAAAGACTTCAATACCTGTCGCCTGTCATATTTAAGAAAAATTACTGTTTCTACTCTCTGTACCTGATTTTGAAAGGAAAAAAAAAAGATTCCTACTTTGCTTTCAGGTCATTGACTTTGAATTCTTACAAGCAAAGGTCATTGTGTTTTTCTTGAATAGACATCTAATAAATTTTGCTTGGAAGTATACTTCGGTCTTCCTTCTTGACATGTATCCATAAGGGAATTGTGTATGTTATCCAATCTGTTAGATAAGCTGAGAGAACAGGCATTTGCTCTGTGTTCTCTAGACATACCAATGGAAGGAAAAACGCATCTGCCTCAGCTCAGAGGAAAAATGCTTCTTTAATCCTCCCCTGATGACATTTTTCCCATTGATCTTTAGAGTGTGTAAGGGAGGGAGGAGGAAAGAGGAAAGGAGGGGAGGGAGGGAGGGAGAAGGGATGGAGATGGAAGGAAAGGAAAGAGAGAGAGAGGGTGGGGGGAGGGAAAGGGAGACATCAAACTCAAGATCCTTCAGTCCACAGACTAACAACACAACCACTGAGCAACACCAACCGGGGTGAGAGGAAATTTTAAAACCCACCACTGAAAGCTTGCTTGCTTAATGCCCTTTGGTTAAAACAACACATTAAAGTGTTTCTGCCTGATAATCAGCTCTTATTTTCCAAGGAGAAGTTAATTACAAGGAGGTGTAAGCATGGTCCCAATTCAATTACTATCTTAAAATTCTCTCACACCTCAGAGCTAAACACACTGCAGGTCACACTGTGTGCCCCTAGCTGAACAGCTACGTCCTCTACCTCCTCTCACGCCACCATCCCCATACTCTGCCATCGCCCACGGCCACCACTCCCCACAGCACCTGGCTGTGTCCAGATGACAGGAAATGTATGTGATCCCTCCAATAAAACAGTCTTTCCCCAAGGAAAGCTCACTTTGGTCTTGAAAAGCATACAGTGAGCCGAGACCGGTTTGGCTCAGTGGATAGAGCGTCAGCTTACAGACTGAAAGGTCCCGGGTTTGATTTTGGTTGGGGGCATGTATCTTGCTTGTGGGCACAACTCCACAGTGAGGCATGCAGGAGGCGGCTGATCGATGTCTCTTTCTCATCGATGTGTCTGACTTTCTATCTCTCTCCTTTCCTCTCTGTAAAAAATCAATAAAATATATTTTTTTAAAAAAGAAAAGAAAGAAAGAAAAGCATACAGTGACCCATGAGGATATAATTTTGGTTATTGACATATTGTTTTTTTAATATACAGTGGTACCTCAAGATACGAGTTTAATTCGTTCCATAACCTTGAGGTGTGGGAAACTATGAGACGCTCCAGACACCGTAAACTGGTGGGTCGTGTGCAGCCAGCCGATCCGCGCCATTACTCCTATCTCAAATGTTGCTCGTATTTCAAAGCAAAAATCGCTCGCTCGACGGCTCGTATCTCAAAAATCTCGTATGTTAGGGCACTCGTATCTCGAGGTACCACTGTACTTTTATTTACTTCAGAGAGGAAGGGAAGAGGAGAGAGAAACATCAATGATGAGAGAGAATCATTGATCAGCCGCCTCCTGCATGCCCTCCACTGGGAATCAAACCCACAACCCGGGCATATGCCCTACCTGGGAATCCAGTTGCAACCTCCCAGTTCATGGGTGGGCGCTCAACCACTGAGCCACCCCAGCTGGACGATTGACCTCTGCTCTCTGAGCTTGAGTTTGCCATGAGCTGTGAGCATGACGGCCGCGGGCCTGGAGGCTGCGGGCAGTGAGCCCGCACAGCAGCTGCTGGCGGCTTTGGGAAGTGGCTGGTAACGGTGTCACTTGGAGACAGGCGAGCCCAGCGTGTTCTAGGAACACAGTGTGCCCTCAGGCCTGCTCCGTCTACAAAGCCCTCGGGTCCGTAGCCCTGCCATTCTCTGCTGGGTGACTCACCGAGGGACCAGGAAGGAGCCTGAGCTCACTGCTAAATCCGGCCCCTCCACAGGGCAGGAAAGTTCCAGCTGAGCTCATGCTCATACATATATCTTGACCCAAAAACCTTTCGGGAGGAGCCAGACCTCTGCCTAGCAAGTCTTCACCTGTTCCTTTGAGGTTTCTTGTTCATCTTTTCTCCTAAAATACGACGGGTGACTCAGTTGTCCCAACATTTTCCAAAAATAAGTGCCATTTCAAGTAAGTCGTTTAAGTAAATTACCATGACCACCGCCAGTGGGTGGGTGTCAGATCTGACACTGGTATTGCATAAAAAGCTGGAGAATGGCTTTTTAAAGTATTTTTTAATTACGCGAGCAACAGATGCATATTGTCGAAAAATAGAGAATGTAAATGAACAAAAAGAAGAAACAATCGCTGAGAGTCCCATTTGAGGGTAAAGATTACACGTGGAAACATATTCCTCTGGGGTATTTTTCTGAACACGCATAGAAGTGTGTGGGTATCTGTGTGCGTGCGCACGCACATGCGCACATGCGTAATATGCAGGCAAAAAGTGGGATCGTACTGGACATATTATTGTATAACCTGCACTTACTAGTGAGTCAGGACTCTGAAATACAGTGAATAAGTCATGTTTTCAAGTCAATTGGACAACAGGTTTCTAAAGGAGTGAGGAAATGTTTAAATCAATCCCCAGAACTCATGAAAATGCAATTAATTCAGAACCAATAGACAAAAATTACAATTATCACTAATAATGGTGCAATCTGAAGAAATGGTAGAGGAAGGAAAGGAGAACCAAAGAGAAAAAAGAAAATATTTATTCTCTCCATACCATCAGCCATCGCATGCAGTAGGTGTTTTTATAGCTATGAATGGCTAACGGAAGAGAGACATAAAACTGAGAAATATGTGCACCACGGAGCAGTTGGGTGCAACATCCAAACCGTCCCGGGGGTTAGCAAAGTGCACAAGTTTTGAGTTCAAACGGACAGAAGAGGGAGCAGTTCAGCTTACACCCTTCTCCCCTGTGCGCGCGCACACATACACGTAGAGCCACCCCAACAATAATGTAAGAAAAATTCAGAAATGTAAGAAAAAAATTCTAGGTCTCAGGGGGTCATGATGAGGTATGAGCTCAAAATTTATAGATAATACTGATCCTGGGAAAAAATCCCCTTGGACAGAATGGCTAGGAATCAGTATACCTTTTCTAATGACTCGCTTGTTATGCTTTAATCATCTCCAGTAAAACTGGTCTCAGAGTTAGACTGGCATAAATATTGATTCTGTGGCCTCTGTAATGCAATGCTAATCTGTCCACCGTTTTCCTGCCATTGCTCAAAGACACTAGCCTATATTTGAACCAGTGACACTGTTCGGTTCTGAAAACGAGCTTTGCTACAGGGAATATGATAGCAAGAACAAAATTCCATCAAACTTGGCATTCAAGGCATTCTGGCTGCAGGATTCCTGACCGAATGCCACCGGCATCTCAACTGGAGGCTGAGCTGTTGATGCAGCAAGATAGGACTCTTGGATAATTTACCGAGTTCACCTTAGTGACTACATAGCAATACAGTATGTTTAGTGAAAATAAGAGAAAACACACATACGCAGACCTCAAACTACTCAGGATTTGTGTGTGTCTCCGTAAGCCAAATGGGGAAGAAGGTTTATTTCCTTCTTAATAATGAAGTCCCCTTCAAAGGTTGCTCCTGTACACGCTAACCATTTGTTAGTTTCCCGGAGCTGCTGAGAGCATGGGCTTCTACTTAAAATTATTGGCATTTTTTTCCTCATCCCTCAACAAAGAAAAAGGGTGGTTGACAGAAATGAGTTAGAACGAGCAAGCTGACCTTTGACATAAGGAAAAACCCTGGGACTATCTGTTCAAAGTACAGTGGTACCTCGAGATACGAGTGCCCTAACATACAAGATTTTTGAGATGAGCCGTCGAGCGAGCGATTTTTGCTTTGAAATACGAGCAACAGTTGAGATACGAGTAATCGAGCGGATCGGCAGGCTGCACACGACCCACCAGTTTGCCGTGACTCGAGCGTCTCATAGTTTCCCACGCCTCAAGGTTACGGAACGAATCAAACTTGTATCTCGAGGTACCACTGTATTTATATTATTGCTTTCTCTCCCTCACGCTCTTTCTCTCCTTGTCTCTTCCAGTGGAGTAATTTCAAAATGCCAATGAACTCTGAGCTGGTGCTCTCTAGACCTCCCATGCCCCCGGCATCTCTCAACACACGCAGCTATGCCTTTGGTCAGCTGTCAGATGCCCGACCACAAGCTTAGCAGACATCTGCCCATGGATTACGGGGCCTGGTATTTCTTTCATTATCAAAGATAAATGCTAGACAGCTGAATGAAAACCGCAGCATGCTTCTCCACGCCGATCATACACAGAGGAGATGATCTATTTTCTAAATGAATAATCTGCTTACCTCAGGAGACAGTTTTCCCCGCAACAGGAGATTTAAAACAACAAGGACCACGGTGTCAGCCTCAAACCCAAATGTGTCTCTCTAAGCCTCCTTTTTGACTGTGTGTGATAAGGACATATTATTCAAGGATCATTCTGAAATTCAGAGTTTATTTTTAAAAGGTATGAAAGCGTGAATGCCTCACTTTGCCAACACAAGTCCTATAAAACGGCATGAAAAGCCTATTTTCAAGGTCAGACTCGTTTTCTCAGGCCCTGACCTGGTGACAACCTCAGGTAGCTTAGAGATTGAGGACAGTAAAAAAATCACATGTTTATTTGAGTAAATGAGATAAAATATACAAGCAGAATCTAACACATAGTTGGCACTAAATGAAGGCTAGTTCCCTGCCCTTCTTTTCTTTTTTTAGTATATTAGGCTTTTATTAGAAAAGATTGGTTTCAGATGTACAACATACTGGTTAAACAATCATATACTTTACAAAATGTTCCCCCTGGTATTTCCAGTACCCAGCTGGCACCATACATAGTAATTATGATATTATTGACTATATTCCCGATGCCATATTTTATACCCACCTATTTTGTGAGTACCAATTTATGCCTTTTTTTTTAATGAAACTGTTCATTCTCTTTTTTTTTTTTTTACTATTGATTTTTTACAGAGAAGAAGGGAGAGGGATAGAGAGTTAGAAACATCGATGAGAGAGAGACATCTATTAGAAACATCAATGAGAGAGAGACATCGATCAGCTGCCTCCTGCACACCCCCTACTGGGGATGTGCCCGCAACCAAGGTACATGCCCTTGACAGGAATCAAACCTGGGACCTTTCAGTCCCACTGATCCAAACCGGTTTCGGCATATGCTTGTTTTTTTTAAACATCTTTATTTTTCAGATTACAGATGTTCCTCTTTTTTCCCCCATAGCTGCTATCCATTCAGTTCCCACCCCACTTCAGGCCTTCCTCCCCCCACCTCCTGCCACACACACTAACCTTGTCCATAGGTATAAGCTCTTTGTCCAATCTCTTCCCGCACCCTCCACAGCTCCTTCCCCCTGAGAGCTGTCAGTCTGCTCCCTTTCCATGCCCCTGATTCTATTACATTCACCAATCTGATCTGTTCATCAAATTTTTTATTCATTTCATGTTTAGGTTCACCTATTGATAGATATGTATTTGTTGTAACTTTGTTGTTCATAATTTTTATCTTTACCTTTTTCTTCTTCCTCCTCTTCTTAGAGAATACCCTTCAGCATTTCATATAATACTGGTTTGGTGGTGATGAACTCCTTTAGCTTTTTCTTCTCTGTGAAGCTCTTTATCTGACCTTCAATTCTGAATGGTAGCTTTGCTGGGTAGAGTAATCTTGGTTGTAGATTCTTGCTGTTCATCACTTTGTATATTTCTTGCCACTCCCTTGTGGCCTGCATAGTTCCTGTTGAGAAATCAGCTGACAGCCGTATGGGTACTCTCTTGTAGGTAGCTAACTTATTCTCTTGCTACTTTTAAGATTCTCTTTGTCTTTTGCTCTTGGCATTTTAATTATGATGTGTCTTGGTGTGGTCCTCTTTGGATTCCTTTTGTTTGGGGTTCTCTGCACTTCTTGGACTTGTAAGTCCCTTTCTTTCACCAGGTAGGGAAAGTTTTCTGTCATTTGTTCTTCAAACAGGTTTTTAATATCTTGCTCTGTCTCTTCCTCTGGCATCCCCATAATTTGGATGTTGGTACGCTTGAAGTTGTCCCAGAGACTCCTTACACTATCTTCACATTTTTGGATTCTATTTTCTTTATGCTTTTCCAGTTGGGTGTTTTTTGCTTCTTCATATTTCAAATCTTTGACTTGGTTCTTGGAATCCTCTAGTCTGCTGTTGAATCTCTGGATATTATTCTTTATTTCAGTCAGTGTATGCTTAATTTCTGATTGGTCCTTTTTCATAGCCTTGAGGGTCTCATTAAATTTCTTGAAGGTTTCTAGAAGATTCTTGAGTAATCTTATAACTCTGGTTTTGAACTCTATATCCAGTATTTTGCTTTCATCCATTTCTTTTGTTTGTGACTTTTTTTTCTCCACATTTTGACTGCTTCCCTGTGTTTGTTTCTATGTATTGGATAGCAGCTAAGTCTCCTTAAGTTGATAAAGTAGCCCTGTGTGGTAGGTGTCCTATAGGGCCCAGTGGCTCAGCCTCCCCAGTCACCTGAGATAAACGCTCTTGGTACACTCCTTTGTGGGCTGTTTGCACAGTCTTATAATTAACCCTGGATTGCTGTTGGTATCACTGGGAGGAATTGACCTCCAGGCCAATTGGCTGTGATGACCAGCTGTGTCTACACTGAAAGATCTATTGTGCAGAAGACACCCTTATGGAGCAGGACATGCTTCAATGGAGTTTTGATGTTCACTGAGTCTGTCCCTTGAGTGTGTCTCTTATGGATGTGAAGAGTTGTAATCTGGATGGTCTCACTCTGACCACTGGGTACACTGGCTCTTGGATCTCCAAGGAGGTGAAAGGTCAGCCACTGTCTAGGGCCACCCAGCAGGAGCCACAGAGACATCTGCAGATTCCTCCTCTTTGTATGGGGTTTGGAAGTGCCCAGACGAGGCCCAGCTGTGAAGATGGGCCTTCTTTTGGGAAGCTCTGGGGCTCTCTGACTCAGCTGCAGTTTGATAAGTTTTAGGTGGAGAAAGGACAGGCCATTCATATGCAAAAGCCGATGCACACAGCTTGGGAGGAGCTGTAAACTGGGTGGGGCAGAGTCTCTGGGAATCACCAGGGAGGAGCAAACAGCAATGGCTGCCAGTCAGCACTGCACTGGCGTGGTCCCCGGGTCTCCTCATCCCCGCACCTTCTCTGCAGGAACAATGATCGCTGTGAGCACCTCGGAGAGAAAGCCGCCCTTGTGTTTCTGTCCCGATGCCAGACAGTCCGGTTTCTCCCGGTATGAGTCTGGCTCCCCAGAGTCTCACCGGGAACTGGAGTTCAGAGCAAGCAGGAGCTTGTATCTCCCTCCTGATTGAAAGAGCAGCACATCCAGGCGCCAGCGCTTTCTGCGCAGCCATACCTCTTACCAGTCTCCATGCGCTTTCTTCACCTCTCTGGCCGTGGAACTCCCACTCGGCCAGCTTTCCCGTGGTTCTGGGTGGCAGTTGTTCTGCCTTTAGTTGTAATTGTGATGTGGATGTGAGAGGCAGCATGCATATTTGTGTCTTATGTACATCTATGTGTAAAATTAAATATGAAATCCTGTCTTAATCAAAGACTTAAGCACTCAGATTAGGAAAGAATCAGTTCTCAGGCTAAAAACCATTTGTTCCTTCAGAATAGCCCTCCCTTCTGTGCCAAGAACTATTCCCAGGTGCAAGGGAAGAAAGAGAATTTAACATCCTCGTGGTGGGAAAGCTCTGGGATCTGGGAGTGTGTCTTCTACTCCTTCTGGTGTCCAGGGCAAGGCCCTGGTGCCCTGGGTCTCCCCTGACCTTTTGGACTGAAATCTGAGGTGCTGATCTGATCCCCCTCGGTTTAGGGTCAGGATAATCACTCCCAGGCTGACTCAGCCTCGAGTTAGCTCCTGAGGCTGCAGAATCCCGAAGGTCTGCCAGGCCCTCCCCTGCCTCTGGCCCAGCAGTGCCCAGCTCTGCGGCAGGATCGCCTTGCATTGCCATTGTGCGCACCAAGTCAGTCCCTTCCTCCTCATTCTGCACCCCCGTTAGAAAAAGAACAGGGGCAGCTGGGAAAGCTACACTTGGGAGCCCCCTTTCTGCCTGACCATGGCATCCCCCAGCTTATGCTGATGTGGCTGAGCTCCAGACTGCTAGGCTGGTGAAGTAATTTCACCTTAAAGCTTGGGCTCCAGAGAGGAGAGCAAGAGACACCCCTTCTTCCCCTGCCCCATACTCTTCATTCTTTCTCCCCTTCTCCATCTTTCCACCACTTCCCAGGACAGATATGGCCCAGGTTTTCTTTTACCTTCATTACCCACTACCCTGTACCTCCTCTTCTAGTGAAGTATACAGGGGTCTCTTCTCTGACCAGTTATTCGTTTGACAAAGGGAAGTAGGAAGCCTTTCTCAAGAAATAGCTTACAAGACAATAGCTTCCATCATTCCTTTCCTGAATCACAAAATGTTAATTTTTAATATTCCCTTGGTCTTTCTTTTAGCATTTCTCCTATAAAAAATTATATTTAAATAAATGGTGAAGGCAGAAGAAGCAAAGAGTATTGATAAAAACAAAAAAAAAGGAAAAACAAAGCATTTTAAAACTTTATGTAAGAAAAAGAGATAGTCTAACAGTATATACTATAGATAAAACAGAGAAATACCAGGAGAGAAAGAAGAAGGCTTTTAACTGAGAGTTGGAGGACCCTGGAACTTAATGAAATTAAGAGAAACCAGTGCAAAATATAAAGAAAACTGGAGATATAAGAATTAAAATGTCCTTAGTATTTTTATGTGTAATATGTGATGTTTCTCCACATATTCGAGTTGTTTCAGAGAGAAATAATTATGGTACACACACGATCTCTTTGCCATGGGCATAAAACGTGTGGAAGACCAAGATACACCATCAAAACACCAGTGTCCATAGTTCATTTCTATATCCTCCTGTTCCACAGAAGATTTCAAGCAACTGACAGGGACTATTCTCACTCTACAGGGGGAAAAAATGAATAGTACATGATAAAGGAGCTTCAGAAATATAAAAGGTTCTCTTAAGCCGAAACCGGTTTAGCTCAGTGGATAAAGCGTCAGCCTGTGGACTGAAGGGTCCCAGGTTCAATTCCGGTCAAGGGCATGTGCCTTGGTTGCGGACACATCCCCAATGGCGGGTGTGCAGGAGGCAGCTAATCGATGTTTCTCTCTTATTGATGTTTCTGGCTCTCTATCTCTCTCCCTTCTTCTCTGTAAAAAATCAATAAAATATATTTTGAAAAGATTCTCTTAAGAAGGCACTTCAGAATGTACATTTCCTAGTTGACACAGACAAGTAGAAATATAAAGCGAATGAAATGTTGGAAAGGATACACCTTTGAAAAGGAGATAACCAAGGTGTGGAAGAAATGATGATCTAATCAAAGCAAACACGGTGATGGTGGGGGGTGAGGGGAGGGGACCTGGCTGCAGCAAACTTTGGCAAGATGATTCTAGAGCTTTTGGAGAAGCAAGATGGAAGCCAAGAAGCCAGCAGCGACCCTGGTGCCAGTCGGGGAGATGACAGTGTGAGTTAGGGCGGCAGCAGTGGGACGCGAATGAGCGCTGTGACAGAAATAAAACCAGCAAGACCCGGCCCCGGGCTGGCTTCAGGAAACAGAGGAAACGGCGGAGTCCATGACGACAATGAGCTTTCAAGCCACGCCAACGGCAGGAATGATAAAAACAGCTCAACTAATGGCCATTTTCAGGCCTGGCTCTCAGAATGGGAGGACGGTGATGTATTTTCCATATACAAGGTTTCTATTATCCCCATATAAATAGACTTAAAAGAAAGAAAAATTTCAAAATTCAAAAACTGGTATATTGAAAAACTTCCAAATTCAAAAACTTGTATAAAACTTGTATGGCTTTAAGAAAGACAATAGCCGATGTCTTCAACAGATACTCTGGCTTAGAAAATATCATTTATCACTTCTTATCTTCAAAGTGTAAAAGAAACCAAAGGCAAAATACTGGCAACCCAAAGTCCTTGAATTTACATGTGTCAACTCGCATTAACTTTATACACCTCGTAGATGGCTTTATTTTTTGCATAGTTCTCTCAGTACTTTTTGCTTTGAGTGTGAATGAAGCAAATTGAGTTGAATTCTGATTTCCACTTGCGTTTTTTTATGAAATGTATTATTTTGGTGGAAATAATGTAAAGCTACATGTAGACTGCTATCCAGTACAGTATGAAGCTGGGTTGTTTGGAATATCAATGTTTGGTTAACAGTCATCATACAGAGTGGACTTTACTCTGACTCCTCCTCAGGTGTGTGAAGAAAAGCTTAATTTCCTCGTTTTCTTGAACCAATCTAGTATTTTTCACTGAGACATAATTCACATTCCATATCCCTTCAAAGCGGCTAATCGAGTGATTTTCAGTACTTTCATATAGAGTGGTACCTCAATATACGAGTTTAATTCCTTCCGTAACCTTGAGGCGTGGGAAACTATGAGACACTCGAGTCGAGGTAAACTGGTGGGTCGTGTGCAGCCAGCAGATCCGAACAATTACTCCTATCTCAAATGTATTTCAAAGCAAAAATCACTTGCTCAAAGGCTCATATCTCAAAAATCTCGTATGTTAGGGCACTCGTATCTCGAGGTACCACTATAGTTGTACAACCATCACCATTATCTAACTCTAGAACACTTTGTCACCCCAAAAAGAAATCTCAGGCCTATTAGCAGTAACTCCCCATCCCCTCTTCCCTCCAGCCCCTGGCCACCGCTATTTCCTTTCTGTCTGGCTGGATTGGCCTATTCTAGATATTTCATACAAATGGAATCAGACCCTATGTAACCAACCAAACTGCCCCTATGCACCCCACCCTGTGGGGTGGCAGTGAGAAATCACCAGCTCCAATTCAGGAATCCGTATCAGCTCAGATGTTGGTCAAGACCCATTAAGCAAGAAGTAAACTCAGTAACAGATCGCTCCTTCATCCTCTCCAAGCGCGACCGGGGACAGAGGAAACCTTAGGAGTTCTCCTAGCAACGGTGCCTCTGAGTCAGTGCCCTGTGGACAACTGGTCCCCACGGGACGCTCCGCAGGTGCCGGCTTCCCTGCCGCTGACCCCTGAGCCTAACTCTGTGCCCTCCCGCCCAGATCCCCGCCCAGGGCAGCCTCCTTCTGCCAAGTCCGGTCTCCACCAGCTCACAGTCCTCCTGGCACCGTGTCCGCTCCGAGGGTGGCCGGGCCGTCCTTTCCCCACCGTCCACTGCACCTGCCGCCGAGTCCGGCATGTACTAGGCACTCAGCGATATTTTTTGAACGGGTGAGTAAAGCTTTCAAACCTCAGCTAAAATGTCATTTCCTCTGTGAACCTTTTCTTAATAAAGCCATCCCTCCGCACCCTGCTTGCCCTGTGCTCCCATACCAAGCGTATCCTGTGCCAGTGCGGCATCGGCGGGTGTGTGCCCTCTCTCCTGAGTTACAAACCTGCCTCTCCCTGAGCCCAGGTGCAGAGCTGCACAAAGCTCCCTCAGATCACAAATGATGCACTCAGTAAACATTAAAAACAAGAGAAGGCTTGTTATTTCTAATGGGCTAGATTTCTTTTTTTTATTATATATTTTTTTATTTTTTACAGAGAGGAAGGGAGAGGGATAAAGTTAGAAACATCGATCAGCCGCCTCCTGCACGCCCCCTACTGGGATGTGCCTGAAACCAAGGTACATGCCCTTGACCAGAATCAAACCCAGGGACCTTTCAGTCCGCAGGCCGATGCTCTATCCACTGAGCCAAACCGGTTCTGGCTATTTTTTTTTAATGATAATAGGCGCATTTTACTAAATAATCCTCTGGCACACACTGGTTAAAATGCAAAGGCAGCCTCCACGCCGCCCCCAACAAGTCTAAGTTGCCTCCTGTTCATGGAAATGTAGTTGGTCACAGTATTTTGTTTTATTTTTCCCCCTCCAGTTTGGGTCAAGTATTGTGTGGTCATCACAGCTAGCCGACGGGAAGTTTCACTAGAACAGCGATTCTCAACCTGTGGGTCGAGACCCCTTTGGGGGTCGCCTACGACCATCAGAAAACACCTATTTCCCATGGTCTTAGGAACCAACAGACCACTCCTTGGTGTAGCAAAATGTAGCAATGTAGTAGTTTACTGTTGTCATATGAAGACTGTTACGCATGCTACACCACGATTCAAGACAAAAAATTTCATTTATTTGTAATTAGAAATAAATATTTCACAATATATTATGACATATTGTTTTTGTGATTAATCCCTATGCTTTAATTATGTTCAAATTGTAACAATGAAAATACATCCTGCCTATCAGATATTTATATAACAGTAGCAAGATTACAGTGATGAAGTAGCAACGGAACTAATTTTATGGTTGGGGGTCACCACCCCATGAGGAGCTGTCTTACAGGGTCTCAGCCTTAGGAAGGTTGAGAACCACTGCCCAACACGGCCATTATGAGCCGAAGAACCCGACGCCCTATGGCGTGCAGTGTGAGAGAGACACCTGGTTTTCTCTGTTCATCGCATAATTCTCTCCTGACGCCAGCCCAGGCAGCGCCGTCCTGCCCTGAGGCAACGAAGCCAGGAGTAAGCCGCCTCCCAGCCCCCCTGGGATGGATGCTACGTTTCAGAGAGAGAACGAGGGAAAATGGTTCCATTTGCAAAGAGAGCAGGAGCCTTGACCTCACAAAAGAACAGCTGGGAAGACCTGTGAGAGTGAGCCTGGCCCTGTAAGCTTTCGGGGAGTTTAAAATATCTCTGGCAGAGACCGGTTTGGCTCAGTGGATAGAGCATCGACCTGCAGACTGAAAGGTCCCAGGTTCGATTCCGGTCGGGGGCATGTACCTTGTTTGCTTGCACATCTCCAGTGTGGGGCGTGCAGAAGGCAGCTCTCTCATCGATGTTTCTGACTTTCTATCCCTCTCCCTTCCTCTCTGTGGAAAATCAATAAAATATATTTTTTTTTAAAAATGTTGCTGGAGTCAAATCAGTGGACTCTTGCAGGTGCATCCAGCCCCAAACAAAGGGGCAGGAGAGGGGAGCATGAGGGACGCACTCCTGGCCTCCCATATCGGTCTGTGACCCTCCAGCCTCTGACCCAAAGGTCAGAGCATCCTGTTCTGGAAACGGACAGAAATCAGGCTGCCCTGTGGCCTCTGTTCAGCCAGAGCGTCTCTGAGAGAGAAAAAGGCTCCGCCATCTCCCACCCCATGGAGTTCCCCCCGTCCTGGCCGGCCCCTGGGAATGAAGGTGGCATTGAAGGCGGGAGGCGAGCACCTTTCGAAAGGAGGGCCAGCTACGTGTGGGAGCAGAAGGCCGGGCTGCGCTCTCAAAGGCCTCATTGTGAGCGCCCCGTGCCCCAAGCTGCTGACTGCTGGCCCCCTTCCATCGCGGGCACACACGGCGCCCCATTCCTCTCTCAGTTGTCACTGGTTGTTAGGGGCCTATAAACAGAGAGGAGGCTTTCTTAGCAACCACTGTGAGAAAGCAGCGCCCTGCCTTTCCCTCCCTCCTCCCCTCCCCTCCCCAAGCAAACGCCAAAGGAAGGAGAGGAAAGGGGACCTTACAGCGTGGCTGGGGAAAGGCAGAAGGACCATCCAATGTGGGACGTTTCATCCAAGCTGTTGGCTGCCTTTGGCTTGGGGTGGGGGGCTTGGGAGAGGGGGGGTGAGAATCTCAAGGCGCTCTGGGAGGCCAGCTGCCAGCAGATTAAGAGGCGACTAGGAATGATCTCAGCGCCCTTTGGAGGCGTCTGGTCACACGGTTATCTACGAGATAACCAAGAATACTCCACTTACGTTATTCCGTTTTCTTCCCCCGGAGAACGCTTGGGCCTTCCTCTGGCTATTTTCAGTCTCCGGCGTCAGATGCCAGGGGAAGCTAATCGGCAGGCAGGTCAAGGGTTACACGTCCAGAACAGGTAAAAAGTTCTGGCCACCGGAGTGAGGAAAAAGAAGAAAAATAGCAGAGAGAAGCACTCAGCGGAGTCTGGGAAGGAGGGGCAGTGGGAAGACAGACCTGGGATGGATGTTAACGTTTCAGAGAGAGAAAGAGGGGAAATGGTTCCATTTGCAAAGAGAGCAGGAGCCTTGACCTCACAAAAGAACAGCGCGGAGGAGCTGTGGGAGGGAGCCTGGCCATGAAGGCTTTCGGGGAGTGTAGAATATTTCTGGAGTCAAGTCAGTGCGCTCTTGCCAGCTTGAGATCGGGCCCGTTTGGAAAACAGGGACTCGTAGGCATGGAAACAGCAGTCAGCTTGGTCATGCAAGTCATTCCAGGGTTGACTGGAGAAACTGCGAGAAGTCTCAGAGGGAAGGCTGGCTTTGGTGCGATTCCGGGAGGGGCAGAGAGTTTGAAATCTGAAATGAGCAGAACTAAGATATGCTAAGCGGAAAGAATTAAATGTTTGTGAGTTACTATCCTTCGAGCGCTATCTGACTGCCAGTATCAGGGCTGCTAATGATCAAAACAATGAACGTGAAAGACACCCAGAGGAAAATATTTAAATTCTGTAATTCCGTGAAGGCCTGGGAGACCTGTTCAGAGATGGTTCAGAATGGAACGCTCACGAATATCGTTTCAAAACGGGAAAATATTGGGAACAAAAAGCCTTTATTGATTATCAGCTTGCACAGCATCTCATGTCGGTCTTTATTTCATCACCTCATTTCTCCCTTTAATGGAGGGATCACTGCCGCATTACAGAGAGGGGCACGGAGGCCAGAGGAGCTGAGGCTGGTAGTCAGCAGAGCCAGGCTTTGATCTCAGCCAGGACCCAGCCTCCATCCTGTAAATGCTGGGATGTAGGTAAGGATGCACTGACATGTTGGGGTATCACAGGTCACTCCTATGGTGCTGGTACCCTGACAAATGTCATTGCAGGAACAAACAGAGGGCTTGGTATTTTTTATGTAAAAACGGGAAACTTAGTTGTATATTGCTCTTGTTTTTTGTTTTGTTTTGTTTTTTTAAGTATATATTTTATTGATTTTTCAAAGAGAAGAAGGGAGAGGGATAGAAAGTTAGAAACATCGATGAAAGAGAGACATCGACCAGCCGCCTTCTGCACACCCCCTACTGGGGATGTGCCCGCAACCAAGGTACATGCCCTTGACCAGAATCGAATCTGGGACCTTTCAGTCCACAGGCCGAGGCTCTATCCACTGAGCCGAACCGGTTTCGGCTGCTCTTGTTTTTTTTAAAAAAAAAAAAGCTCCTTCTGGCCCAGCCAGTGAGGCTCAGTGGTTGAGCATTGATTGATGAACCAGGAGGTCACGGTTCGATTCCCAGTCAGGGCACAGGCCCGGGTTTCAGGTTCCATCCCCAGTGTGGGGCATGCAGGAGGCAGCTGATCAGTGATTCTCTGTCATCATTGATGTTTCAATCTTTCTTCCTCTCCCTTCCTCTCTGAAGTCAATAAAAAAAATATTTTTAAAAAGCTCCTTCTGTCTCCTCTCCTCCTTCCTTTTCTCTTTCTCTTTCCTCTCTTGTGCATTCAGCTTACATTGGAGCCCCGTAATCAAATCCAGGGGAACTGGTGTGAGCTCAAGGCTTCCCAGGGTACATGCTCCATGACCAGATGGCCCTTCAGGGGCCACTCCACCCACTTCCTCCTGCTCATTCAAGACTTCCACCCCTCTGCCCGGCTCCAGCTGCTCTGTTTGCTGATAACAGAGCAAGCTGGAGAATGAGTCATGGCTGCCGCCAGCTTCTCATAACCTTTGGTCTCCTGGGCTGCCCTGCCTTCCTGGCCAGTGATGGTGGGGAATGGAAACGGGAGGAAACGCATTCTAGAGGAAAACTGCGTGGCGTGGCTCACCGGGGCTGCCCGGCTTTGAGATCCACTGGCAGTGTTATGATTTGAGGACCGCGATGTGACCGTAAGGTGATTAGAAAGATTGTGGAAATCACCAGATCCCAACCTCCAATGTGTAATCACTTGTTTCCTGTTCCACTCCTCTCCAACTGCAGTTTAGAGATTTAAGAAATACAGTGGTACCTCGAGATACGAGTTTAATTCGTTCCATAACCTTGAGGCGTGGGAAACTATGAGACGCTCGAGTTGCGGTAAACTGGTGGGTCGTGTGCAGCCGGCCGACCGGCGCGATGACTCCTATCTCAAATGTTGCTCGTATTTCAAAGCAAAAACCGCTCACTTGAAGGCTCGTATCTCAAAAATCTCGTATGTTAGGGCACTCGTATCTCGAGGTACCACTGTACATGTTTCCCTAGCAGAATACTAAAAGGAGTGTTTTTGTTCGTCTCAGCTGCAATGGGTTAAAGAGTCTCCTAGCAACTTGAAGAATATGAATTTTCTTTCCTACGTGTTCACTTTAATAGGACGTAAGAGAAGAAAGGAGAGGAAGAGCTTCGAAAATTTCTTTAGTCATTAAAAAACAACAATTCTCCAGGATTATTTATAGTATGCATCGTTGTATACATTTGCAACCATTCGTTTATGTAATTTATACTCCAGGCAAACGTACATAGACTAACAGTGCCACGTGTTGGCAAGGAGGTGGAGTAAGTGGAACTCTCCTTACACTGCTGGCAGGAATGGAAAGGCGCTTAGAAAAACCGCACTCAGCCTCTTAAAAAGCTAAGTGTTCCCCTTGCATAGAACCAGCCCATCCACCTCCAGGTACTCACCCCAAAGAAATGAAGAACATAATGCCGCACAAAACGTTAGGCATGAATGTGCACAGCTGCATCCTTCACACTAACCCCACACTGAAAGCAACCCAAATATTCACCCACAGGTACAGATAAACAAACTGTGGACGATCCATATGCTAGATTACTACTTAGCATTTATTTAAAAGGTGGGGGGCTGATGTTTTCAACAGAGAGAGAGAGAAATGAATGGGATCTAGCAGAAGCACCGTTACTGTGAGTCAGTGGCACTGTCCTCGGGGTTTGTGAACACTGAGCCATTGTTCTATGGGTCCAACCCCTCAGTCAGCCTCACATAACATCGGGCATGGCAAGAGCTGGCATCCTGGACACCCTCATGGAAGGGGCAGGCATCACCTTCCAGCAATATGTCGAGCTGCATCTTTATTTTTTTAATACATTTTATTGCTTTTTCACAGAGAGGAAGGGAGAGGGACAGAGAGTCAGAAACATTGATGAGAGAGAGACATCTATCAGCTGCCTCCTGCACGCCCCCTACTAGGGATGTGCCCACAACTAAGGTACATGCCCTTGACCGGAATCGAACCTGGAACCTTTCAGTCCGCAGGCCGACGCTCTATCCGCTGATCCAAACCAGTTTCAGCTCTATCTGCTTTTGAGCCACTGACATTACTGGATGCTCCCTTTCCCTGTGTATCATTTGCAACCATGAGTTTACAAAGGGGAAGAAGATCTAAAAGAAACATCATTAGCCCGGCCGGCATGGCTCCATGATTGAGCATCGACCTATGAACCAGGAGGTTCCGGTTGGATTCCCGCCCAGGGCACATTCTGAGTGGCAGGCTCTACCCCCAGTAGGGGGGCATGCAGGAAGCAGCCAATCCATGATTCGCTCTCATCATCAATGTTTCTCTCTCTCTCCCTCTCCCTTCCTCTCTGAAATCAATAAAAATATATTTTAAAAGAAAAGAAAAGGAATGAGAGGCTTGACCCTTTCTGTTTAAGGGCCAAAGATTTCAAAATAATGCCCTGATGAATTAGCATAATTCGTTAACACGAACGGACAATAGAGACCCTAGCATGTTGATGGAGAAGCAGCTTGGGGAGGTGGATCCAGACAAACAGCAGGGCCCCGGTGGAAGAGGTACTGGTCCCGGGCCAGTGTGCACCCCCTGCTCCAGGCACTCTGTCCCGGGCCGTGTGCTGGAAGGCAAAGAGCCGCACCTGGGGATAGAAAGAGCCAGTGTCCCCAAGAGCTGGAAGGCTTGGGACGCAGGGAGCTTGGTGTGCAATGCTCTTGGCTGCGCATGAGCATGAGAGGCCACCAGGAGTAGAAAGTCCATTCAGTCCTTCGGCCACGCGCAGGGAGGCAGAGAGGCCAGTGGCTCAGGAGACCTGCAGGTGCAGCGCCAGCCTTAAAGGGCCAGCGGTGCTCATGCCCATCTTCCCAGGAGCGGGCAGGCCTGCCTGTCATGCAAATACCCTCACCTAAATACCAGCACTCTGGGAATAAATAGAAGGAACTGTCCTCTCCTCATCTGTATCTGGGCTGCCTCCAGGTGGGAAGGAAGAGACCAGGATAAAGCAAAGAGGCAAATGGGGCCTATTGTGTTGAGAGTTTGTGTCTGAGGAACAGAGACCCAGACCCCTTGCGAAAACACAACATCAAACAACCTGACACACGTCCTTCCCCATGTTCTCCCGGCGACAGAGGCCTGGGCATCTCCGTCCGATGGTCTCCTGCAGCCCCATAATTCCACGGGGAAGCAAGGGTCACCAGGAACCCTGTACCAGGGACAGAGGCGCGGTCCTTTCTGTGCTTAGTTCGCGTCAATACTGACTTTGCACGGCAACTTGTCTAAGTGGAAATTCATGTGTCAGTTAATTTTCAGCATCGCCTGCTGGCAGTGTCTGACTTTATTCTTGACGGTTCAGAAGTACAGCCTGTGCTAGCTCTCCGAGCAGGAGAAAGAAGTATGTCCTTTCCAATTTGGAAGGGAATGCGGACTTTGTGCACTTAGTCGTATTTATCACGTTTGCTGGGTTTTAAGCTGTTTGCTCACATGCCATCAGAAGAGGCTTAAATAACATGAAAAGGAAATTTGATTCTATCCATCAATACGCTAAAACACAACCAAAATCAGATGCCAGAAGGTTCCACCATTTCATCGCTGATAATTAATATTGTCTGAGCAGGCCCCTGCTGAGAAAGTACTTACAAACATTTCAGTTCCTCCAAAGACATTCATCTGGTTTCCCCACAAATTGGAAAGGTATATAGTGAGTTAGTGAAAAAAAGAGAAAAACCTTCTCAGCCTCGTTAACTAATTT
Source organism: Lasiurus borealis (assembly GCA_004026805.1). Lineage (NCBI taxonomy): Eukaryota > Metazoa > Chordata > Mammalia > Chiroptera > Vespertilionidae > Lasiurus > Lasiurus borealis. The sequence goes on along the minus strand of PVJN01024567.1, from coordinate 5,768 downwards.
TTTTAAATATATTTTTTATTGATTTTTCACAGAGAGGAAGGGAGAGGGATAGAAAGCTAGAAACATCGATAAGAGAGAGACATCGATCAGTCGCCTCCTGCACACCCCCTTCTGGGGATGCACCCGCAACCAAGGTACATGCCCTTGACCAGAATCAAACCTGGGACCTTTCAGTCCACAGGCCGACTCTCTATCCACTGAGCCAAATCGGTTTTGGCTCGTTAACTAATTTTAAAATGAAATTTATTATAGAAATACATTCTTCCACCTAAATGGTCAGAAAATGAATTGATTTTGAAGCTTTCTACTTTTTTTTTTTAAATAAAACGTCTGGCTGTAGAGTAACTACACTTTGGAGCCATGAAATCACTCTTCTGCTCAAATCAAAATTTAGTACTAATGCCGAAAGTGGTTTGGCTCAGTGGATAGAGCGTCGGCCTGTGGACTGAAAGGTCCCAGGTTTGATTCCAGTTGGGGGCATGTACCTTAGTTCCAGGCATATCCCCAGTAGGAAGTGTGCAGGAGGCAGCTGATCAATGTTTCTCTCTCTCATCAATTTTCCTAATTCTCTACCTCTCTCCATTCCTCTCTGTAAAGAATCAATATAATATATATTTTTTTAAAAAAATCTAGTACCAATATTTAAATGAGGAATAAGTACAAGAAAATGTCAGGAGCATCCTTTTTTCTTTTCACTGGGAATGTCCATTTCTCAGGTCAGAAGAGATCAATTGTTTCTGATGTTTCCTCCTTGCATGTGTTAAACAGGGTCTTTGATTCACTTGGGTGATATACTATCCAGCAATTAGAGAGACAGGAATTGTGCGGGAACCCACCCAGAAAACGGCTCAAGAACTGAAAAATTCCCATGTGGCCCTGGGACTGGGTGTAGCAGGCAGAATTCTAAGATGGCCCCAAGCTTCCTACCCTCGGGGTACACACCTGCATCACCTTCACCCCTTGAATGAGGAGACAACTGAGTATAGTTCTCCCCCTCGATTACCTTGTCACACAACACACCACAATAGAAGACTGGAATGAGATGGTCTTAGGTGACCCTGCTAGCGACCCACAGGTTGAGAACCGCTGCTGTAGAGCCTGAGACCATCAGAAAACACAGATATTTACATCATGCTTCGTTAACAGTAGCAAAAGGACAGTTATAAAGCAGCAACAAAAATAATTTTATGGTTGGGGATCACCACAACATGAGGAACTGTATTAAAGGGTCGCAGCATTAGAAAGGTTGAGAACCACTGCTCTAGAGCTTAACAACAATTAAGCAACTTCTGAATAGGACTCTGATGAATGTGTTCCTGAGTTAATTCATAGGCTAATTTGAAAGGATGTCCCCAGTAGTGGAGAAGTTCCCAGGAAAGAATGACTAGATTCTTTTCTTACAGGAAATAATTTCTCAAGAATTTAAGAGCATTCAGAAGACCTCATAGCGGTAGACAGAAATGTATTTATTCAAGGCATGTCACAATTCTACTTTTGGAACTCTCTGAGTGGGCCAGATCATCTCCAGCAGAAATTTCCAGGACGTTCAATAGCATATGAAAACTACATAGAGTCAACCTGTAGAATAAAGAATAAGAGCACAGATTTCAGAGTTGCATCTACCTGGATTCATATCTTGCCTCTGCCATTAAAAGCAGCAAGAGAAAAACAGTTAATTACCTACAAGGGAACACCCATATGATTTTCAGCTGATTTCTCAACAGAAACTATGCCGGCCAGACCAGAATGGCAAGAAATATTCAAAATAATGAATAGCAAGAACCTACAACCAAGATTACTCTACCCAGCAAAGCTATCATTCAGAATTGAAGGGCAGATAAAGAGCTTCACAGATAAGAAAAAGCTAAAGGAATTCATCAGCACCAAACCAGTATTATATGAAATGCTGAAAGGTACTCTTTAAGAAGAGGAAGAAGAAGAAAAAGGTAAAGATAAAAATTATGAACAAATATATATCTCTCAACAAGAGAGATAAATCAATGAATAAAAAATCTGATGAATAGAATAAACTGGTGAATATAATAGAACCAGCAGCATAGAAAGGGAGTGGACTGACAATTCTTAGGGGGAAAGGGGTGAGGGGGTGCAGGGAGAGACTGGACAAAAACCATACACCTATGGATGAGGTCAATTGGAAGGAGATAAGGACAGAGGGAGGGGTGGGAGCCAGGTGGAGGGGAGCTATCGGGGGGAAAAGAGGAACAAATGTAATAATCTGAACAATAAAGATTTATTATTTAAAAAAATAAAAATCATTCAATACTCTAAAAAAATGTTCGAAAATTTTTTTAAAAAGTCTTGCCTCTGCCATTTGTTGCCTGGGCTTCTCTGAGTATGCACTTAACTGGCTTGTGTCTTGCTTGCCTCATGAATACCATGGCGATATTAACAGTGTTTTCTTCCCGGTGGTATGAAGAGTATTAATGATTTAATATATTTATGCACTTAGAACAGTGGCTGGAATGTGGAAAGCACCGGTGAACTTCCAAGTCTATAAATTCAACCGAAGTTTATTGAGTCTCTACTACGCATCAGGCACAGTGCTGAACATTGTGAATACGAAAGGTGAGAAAGGCAGAGGGAAAAATTAATGTTTCCTGAGGGTCTGAATAAATCACTATGACAGGTGCTGAGCATCCATTGTCTTTATTTTTAATTAGTAACTTTATTGGATGTCATTGGCCTTGTTTTACAAATGAAGAATGGAGGTAACAGATGAATCCCATTTCTTGGGGTCACAGAGCCAGTCATTGGTAAAGCAGGGAATCCAGACCCATACCAGGCTCCGTCCCCCATTTGCTAGAACTAAGACACAATCCCTTGGCAGAGAATGAAAACTACCATGAAGATCTCCATGTGAATGACGGAACAGAATACAGATGTGAAGAGGAGATATTTGACTCCAGGAGTGAGGTCTGCCTTGGGTGGGTAAAACCTCTCCAGGGCCTTTGAGGGGGAAGGGAGGGGAGTCAAACACAGAGTCAGAGGCGCAGAAAACGCCTGAGGTTTGGAGAATCTGCAAAGGAAATGACCAGAAACGCTCTCTCTGGGAATGAGAGCTTGAGGGCCCGGCGGTCTCTCCCCATCAGCAGGTTGCTGCTGGCCAGGGTGCCAGTTCCTAGTCTCTGCGGACAGGTCAGCTTCTAATCGTGGCGCCTCACTGCCCGGAGTCCTTCCTTCTCCCAGCAGCTCGCGTCTGGTCTCTGTGTGCTGTGTGGCGCCGAGTCCGCTGCAACTGCTGAGGCCCGGCACCCCTGTGAACGGGTGATGCCCGCGGTGGCCTGAGCTCAGCAGCCTAGCTCGGCCCCTGCAGCCTCACGCTGTGTCTCTTCTGATGGCCTCACACCGTCTCAGAGCATCCTCTGCTCCTGCTGCCTCCTGTCTTCCCAGTGCGTTTGTCTTTCCCACAGAAACCCCGCTGCTCGTGATGTGCCTGTGTGGACGCTTCCATGTTGTCCCAGATTCCTCCATGGTGCTGCAGGCTTGGTTTGCTCTGGGTCTACCGCACCCCTCCCTCTGCCTCACCTTTTTTGTGTGTTTTTTAAATACATTTTATTGATTTTTGACAGAGAGCAAGGGAGAGGAATAGAGAATTAGAAACATCGATAAGAGAGAGACACCGATCAGTTGCCTCCTGCATGCCCCTCACTGTGGATGTGTCTGCAACCAAGGTACATGCCCTTGATCGGAATCAAACCTGGGACCTTTCTGTCCACAGGCCGACGCTCCATCCACTGAGCCAAACCGGTTTTGGCTGCCTCACCTTTAAGGTGTGTCTGCCCTCCTCCTGCCTGTGGCACCGGCTGCTGTTTGTGTTACAGCCTTCACTCCGTTCCCTTGGTGACGGATCGGTCCACGCGGCTTCCACGACCTGCTTCTTCAGTTTCACCCGCTCTCGGGTTTTTGTACCAGTTCCATCAGCCGGAGCATATTTACGTTCCCACGGTGGCTCAGCCCTGGTTTTCCAGCCCTGCCTTCGTTCCAGGCCACATTAATCCTCCGCCTTTGTTCCCGGCTACCTCCCCCAGGCCTCGCTCGGCGCCCTGATGATGTTATAATGACTGTTTAGGTACCTCTTTCCTTTCCCATGAATTCCTCACGTCCTGTCGGCCTCCAGTGTCTAGTCCAGGCCTGACATGAAGATTTGATCAATAAACAAATGAACGAATGAATGATGAACCAGCGGCCCTGGCCAGACATCTCTGAGCCTCCATGAAAGGATTCGGCCTAACCCAGCCAGCGTTTCCTTCCAATCGCCTCCAGAAAAACTTTGGCTGGTCTTCTCATTACCCTCCCACCACTCCAGCCGTTATCCAAGCTCTCCGCTGCCTCTTCTGTCACCTTAAATCCATCCGAGATGCTTTTCGCTACCTCCAGAGTTTGCTAACGTTTGCCAGCCTGCAAAGCTCGGTCCTCCCTCTCTTCTCTGCCACGTGAGACCCAACGTTGCCCTCGTGATGGGCAAGACCGCCAGGCAGCCTTCCCGGCTGTGTCCCAGGCCTGCACTTCTTTTTTAAGTATTATCTTTTTTAAATATATATATATATATATTATTGATTTTTTACAGAGAGGAAGGGAGAGGGATAGAGAGTTAGAAACATCGATGAGAGAGAGACATCGATCAGCCGCCTCCTGCACACCCCACACTGGAGATGTGCCCGCAAGCAAGGTACATGCCCTTGGAATCAAACACGGGACCCTTCAGTCTGCAGGCCGACGCTCTATCCACTGAGCAAAACAGGTTTCGGCTAAGTATTATCTTTCAATTTTGAAATCTCTAACATTCATTCTATCCAGGTATCACCCCAAAGTTATTTTATACAGCATATCTTGTCTTCTCAACGTCAGGAAATGTCACTTCTTATTTTGTTTTTATCTGCCTCACCACCATGTTAGGCCCATAGATGTTTATTTTTTTAATATATTTTATTGGTTTCAGAGAGAGAGAGAGAGAGAGAAACATCAATGATGTCAGGCAATCATTGATCCGCTGTCTCCTACATGCCCCACAATGGAGATCGAGCCTGCAACCTGGACATGTGCTCTGACCAGAAATCAAACCTCCTAGCTCATAGATCTATGCTCAACCACTGAGCCATCCCAGCCAGACAAAGTTTATTATTAAACAAACAAATAAGCAAAGAGCTGGTAGGTTCCCAGTGGCTATTTAATGGTTAATTTAATACAACATTATCTAAGAATATGTCTGGTAGGAATACTAAGTTACTGTTTCTATTACCAGATTCATTACGTATAGTACAGTGTGGGAACCTATTTCACATCCCGTGTGGTTCAGGATTCCCAGTTCAGGGTTCAGGTTTTGGAGGCGGCCACACGCAAATGAAAAGAGACTAGAAAAGCATTAATTTGGCGATATTGGGGGGCCAGGTGGGAGCCTTCCTCTAGTGCAGTGGTTCTCAACCTGTGGGTCGCAACCCATTTGGGGGTCAAATGATCCTTTGACAGGGGTTGCCTAAGACCATCAGAAAACACAGATATTTACATTACGATTCATTAACAATAGCAAAATTACAGTTATGAAGTAGCAACAGAGGAGGAGCCAAGATGGCGGCATAGGTAAACACCTACACTGCTGCCTCGCACAACAATTTCAAAACTACAACTAAAAGACAGAACAGACATCATCCAGAACCACAGGAAAGCTGGCTGAGTGGAAGTTCTACAGCTAGAAGGAAAGAGAGGGGTTCACAGACACCCAGAGGAACTGCAAAAAGCTGAGGTACGGA